>JALMQS010000673.1:0-28797 GCA_024734495.1 Forficula auricularia
TCTGTATTTCCTGAAGATGGGTTGATAGCCCGAAATATATATATTGAAAAAGAAAAAAAATTTTATATCTTTTAATTTTTTAATTTTAATGTGAAATAAGTGACCCAGTATCCTTAACTCATAGTAAATCCATATTAAATAAAATATTTATTTACTCTTATCTTTAAGTAAAAAATTGCACAATATTCTCGTTATATTTAATATATTAAAAAATCTTTAAACTCAAAGAAATAAAAGGTGCTCTTGAATAAAATCAACATAATAAATATAATAATTTTTCAAAAAATGTGATCGAAAAATTACAGGAGGTGGATAGTTTTATTTAACAGACACGATTGTATTGTTTTGCTTTTATTTTTTTATATTAACAAGCTTTTCTTATTAGCCGGAGACTTACTGAGCGAGCAGCCTCGCGAGGCTGCCTCGGGTGTTTGCCGCAGAACCGTCTTGAGTGAACTTGGGAAACGACCCGAGGCGCCTTTGAGCATTTACAAAAACCGACAACCTTGGCAGCCTCAGACGAGGCAACGGGCACTTTTGCCTTGGGCGAGGCACGTACTGACCGACCAGGCATTTGCCTCAAGGGGCTGGGCTCGCGAGGCAAATCCTCAGTCAGTATCCGGCTAATGACGTACAAATAATAAACTAATTATTTTGATTATTTATGTCCATCGATTAAATTAATAAGTTGTAGGGAAATAAGGACAATAGCTTATGCAAATATTTTTTATTTTATGCCAACGTTTCGTCAACTTTGTTGACTTCCTCAGGGCTCTAAAAAATTAATTTCTTTGCATATTTGTCATTTTATAAATATGCAAAGATGTTAATTTATTTGAGCCCTGAGGAAGTCAACAAAGTTGACGAAACGTTGGCATAAAATAAAAAATATTTCCATAAGCTATTGTCCTTATTTCCCTACAACAACTTATTAATAAACTAATAAAGAATACACGTTACTTTTAACACATATCATAAATAAACTATTATTTTGGAAAAAACGATTTTTTCTTTGTCAAGAATGGCGGTTTTTAAAAGTTAGCCTCGGGCGGCAAAATGTCTTAAGCCGGCACTGCATATCTTCATAACTTTTATGGTTAATGCAACAAATTCAAACAATTGTATGTGTGTTTATATTTGCATCAAGCAAAGGACATTAATTTGCTCTTAAAAATCAACATTGTAAATTATTCCAAAAGTATATCTGAATTTTCAATTATTAAATTAGAGCGAAATTATTTAGCCAAACAAATTCAAGACTACATGTGGATTTAAATTGTTTTTAAGGATATTTTTAAAAATTATTAATATTTTTTAGGGGCATTTAGTTTACTCTGCAGTGGACGTGTAAGAGGATGTATTGGAATCGATCTAAATTCTTCAAGTATTATTGACGCTCGAATTAATGCTAGATATAACAATATTCACAACGTTGAATTTTTATCGGGAAGAATTGAAAAGGTAATATCATTTTTACTTTACCATACAGGGTAGGGTCAAGTATTGTAATCGTGCATGAAAAAAGTGGGTTTTTTCCTTCTTTTTTTCGAAATATCTCAAAAACGGCTGAAACTATTTTGATTAAAGAAATTGAGCGAAACCATGGCATTTCGCTCTACAAAAAAGTCCTAATAAGTGAACAGCGAAAAAGTTATATTTTTTGAGATAATAATTGTTTTGTCAAAATGTCTGTTAGTCTGTGCGTCACCAAATTTTTGTGGACGAGCTAACTAAAAAACAAGTGTGAAAATCGAAACCAAATTTCACTTGTAGTTTTGGTCCATTGAGATTAAGAGCTGATTAGATTTTCGTGCATATCGACAAAAAATTAAGGGGGGGGGGGGGGGGGGGGTGTTAAAAATTAAAAATCTAGGCCATTTGAGCAAACTCAACAAAATTTTGTATACATATCAATGGGACCTCAGAAATCTAAAAATGCAAAAACTAACCGCGCAAAATGGGGTGTAAGGGGGAGGGGTCTAGGGTCAAAAAATGAAAATCTAGGCCCTTGTACCAAACTCAACCAAATTTTGTATACATAATCAGTGGGACCCCAGAAGTCTAAAAATGCAAAAACTAACCGCCCAAAATGGGGGTGGGGGGTGGTGTAGGGTCAAAAAATGAAAATATAGGCCCTTGTACCAAACTCAACCAAATTTTATATACATAATCAGTGTGCTCCCAGGAGTCTAAAAATGCAAAAACTACCCCCCCCCCCACCCCTCCATGATTATAAATAATTTTATTAAATATTAAATATAAGTGAGGGGCCAGGTTGTATGGTAAAGTCAAGTGGATGGCCACATCAGAACTTGTCAGTTTATTAAATTATATTACGGATGGTTTAAACTAAAATAATCCTAAATCTAAAGAGAAAATAATATTATTACAATTATCTAATCTTAATTAATTTTTTCAGAGGCTTAAACAAGTTTTAACTGATTTAGATATGGCTAGTGATATTATTGCATTTCTAAATCCTGGAACAAGTGGAGTAGGCAAGTATCTCATTTTTAATTAATTCCAAAATATTTATGTAATAATTAATCGATTATTATTAATTAAATTAATCTTTTTTCATAGGTTTAGAGGTTATAGAAGAAATAAATCGAAATCGACAAATTTCTCGAATTATTTATGTATCATGTCTTGCAGATCATCCAAATGTTATCAAGAATTTGTCCCGACTAATTCATGGACAATTTCATTTAAATTCAATTATTCCTATAGATATGTTTCCACATACATATCAAACCGAAATGATATTTGACTTTTCTCGTAATAATTAATATAAACATTGTACATTACATGTATATTAATTTGTAAAATATTTCATGTATATATTATACATGTGTATAATTTCGTTTCTGTATCACAAATAAGTTCCGAGCTACAGGGGGGTCGAATTTGGCTCGAAATGGTTCCTGTAAAGAGCGTACAACGTGTACGGCCAAGTCAATGCTCGAACTTGGCCTGCGCACTCTGTGCGCTTTGATTATATAATAAATAATATTATAATTGACTGTTATCTGTTAAGAAAATAAAACCTTTTTTCCTTAGTGTTCAGATTAATCTTAATTTTAAATTAATATTCATGAGTAATATATTTATTCAGTTATTTTGAGATCTTACGTTATTAAGTAAGGTCAGGTGGGGTAACCGGGGCCGGGGGCAACTGGGCCAGGGGTCCTGTAACCCCAGAGCTTTTTAATTTTACCGCATTTTTTTAGCGCAATTCACTTTTTCATATTGGTGGGAAATTTTCAGTGTTCCTGAATTAGAGAAATTTCTTTAAGTTTATTTTATACTTAAGTACTTAGTTAAGTTAATTACTTATTTACTAGTTATGTGCTTACTTCTTACCTAGTTGCCTTACCCAGTTCCTTGAAAATATTGAGTAAGTACTTAATTAAGGCTTTCTTAAGCATAAGGAACATATTTAACTTTATTTCAATGGGTAAAATGAAATTATTTTGTTTAGTTGTTTGATTTATGATACTTTTTTTGTATTTTCTGTAATTAAAATCGATTTTAAAAATTATACTTGGCGTTTAAACTTATCTACCTTAAAAAATTCAATAGAATAAAAAAAAAATAGAGGTCTTGGTGCAACTGGGCCAGCCTAGTCAGTGCCCAATTACCCCGAATCGCTTACATCTTTGATTATTTTTAATCCATATACAAATGAGACTAATTCTACCTACGGCCAGGGCCTTGAGGGATAGGGGAACATGTCCAACTGCTCAAAAGATGTTAAAAATTAAAAAAACAGCAAATAGGCTGGGCTGGTCCAATTACCCCACAACTGGGCCAACCGCAAAACTTTACATTCAACTTAAGATAATTCCAAAATTTTGAATAATCAAAAGTTGAAAGTATCATGATTATTTGAAGAAAATTTCATCTTTCAATTAATATAGTCACGAGATCTATAAATTGTGAGGAAGGAAAAATATGGAGTACTATCCTTGGGAAAACAAAAGAAGCTGGCCCAGTTACCCCACCTGACCTTATTTTAAAATAAATAAATATTTGTTTTATTTATTTCAATCGGCTTTATACTACATACAATTAGTAACAAAAAAACAAAAGAAAACATAATATATATATATATATATATATATTTTAACTTATATACGAGGATAAGTCAAAAATTACTTACACTTTTCGTTCTACAACTTTATTAAACTAAGATAAGTGTACAACAGATACATTATTTTTCGAAATAGTCCCCACCTTTAGCAATGCACTTGGCCCAGCCAGCCACAAGCTTTTTATTTTCATTGTCTCAATCATTCCCTCAATCATTGTCTCAATGATTCTTGGTAGAAGATTTTCGGTTGGTCATGAAGCCACTTTTGCACCGCATCCCGAACGGTCGCCCATCTCCCTCTTTTTGTGTTACCCTCGTTCGGCCACTTTTAAACATTTCGATGCATAAAAAAACGCTTTTACGAGATAAAGCACTTTCCCAAAAGTCTCCGGTCTCAAACAAATAAATAATATATATATACAGATATATAATTTCGATATATATGTGGGTATGTTTATTTGCATCAAGCAGAGGACAACCTCTTTGTTTCTCTGAATAGTTGTAATATAATAATGTAAATAGTTGTAAATACTAAATTTGTAATTTAAAGACTTGTCAAATTTTTTTGAGATTTATGATGAAAAAAAAAAAAAATAAATAAATAAAAAATTTATAAGAAGTTTGTATTTATATGTATAAAATGTAATTAAAACATACACATTGTTGTACTATATATATATATATATATATATATATATAGGTATATTTATTTATTTATTTATTTTCTATCCATACCCTGCTCGGGTTTTGGATTTTTAAATTACTTTAGTTTACAATTTTTTAACTTGAGTATTTCCGATATATATTTATTTCAAAATTTGCAAATCATCGCTAGATTATAATTCTGCTGAGAATGAAATACAATATATTATTGTTATTGCCACTGAAAGAGGAGAAAGAGGGGAATCTCGCATTGGATTTCCTTCACTGACTTTTCAAAGTGTGTAGAATATTTTTGATTAAAAAAAAAATTGTATATAATTATGTATTAATTGTATTTTATAAAAAAAAAATTGTGTGATGATCTTGTTTGTAATGATGGCCAAATCCCATTTTAATTGATTACAGACCCTGAAGAAGGCCTCCGAAATGTCGGTTTATGAATAAAAAGATATTTTAAATTATCTTCTTTTTTTAGACTGCCTCAAGCATGTTTGTTTGATTCAATTTTGTTTTTACAAAATGAATGACGCTGTTTTTCCAAAGTAGTAATATATTATCTAGCTCGGTAATGTTTACCTTGAATCGATAATTCTAAGTGTATATTCCAACAAGATTTATATTGATGTAGTCTCTGATGGCTTATGTATAAGATTTATATTATTATTCTCATTAGGAAAAATATTATTTTTCCTTCTGGCATCTTACCAAATCACGCCGATTTTAGAAAGCTCTACTGGCTAAACCTGCTGTTCGGGCTGCAGTATTCAATATGCTGGAATTTTTTATCCTTATTGTGTTAGAAAAATCGGATCTCATGATTTTTCTCCCACAATCTGAATTCCGATACACCCAATAACGACTAACTCATCATTAAAGACCGAATTTTTATCCAGTAAAAAGTACATAAATATTTTGGTACAAAATATGCAGTTAAAAATGCTGAAATATGCAAGTAATATGCAGAATACGTTGAAATATGCAAATATATGCAGTAAAAGATGGTAAAATAAATTTTTATTCACTAAAAAATTAAAATTGAAGACAAAATGACTATATATTTGAAGGAGTGCTATAAGAGGAATAAAATGATAAAGTAAGCTATAGACACCAAGTGTCAAATACGAGGGGTGAACGGCGATTGGAATTAGGTGTACACCATCTTTGGAATTATTTGGAATTACTTTGATTTTCATTAGATAATCTATTGTCATCTATTGTCTTCTACTTGGAAATGAAAGTGGAAGTGGAAGTAGGTGTACAGGGTTTTAGGTCGCGGTTCACCCCTCGGTCAAATATCTACTTTTATTGCGTAAAATATGGCACAAAATTCTCGATATATTTAATATAATATTATTAAAAAATCTATAAATTCAAAGAAATTATAGGTACAGTTGAATAAAATAAATATAATTATGTTTCAAAAATGTGAACAAAAAATACGGGTATGTTTAAAAAATGTGAACAAAAAATACGGGGGGGGGGGGGGGGGGGGAAAAATACGGAGAGTGGAGGGGTAGTTTTATTTAACAGACACGATTGTATTGTATTGCTTTTATTTTTTTTACCATATATTAACAAACTTTTCTTATTGACGTACAAATAAAAAACTAATAAAATAATGCAAATATTTGACCGGCTATAATAATCTAATTTACACACACACACGAATACTCATTGTCCAAAATGTGCTATTGTTACCGAAGACCGTTAAAAATAAGCTGACGTGTTCTGATGTGGCCATCCACTTGACTTTACCATACAACCTGGCCCCTAGAATAATATATATAATAGGCCAGATTAATTTGCAGCAACGGTGACGTAATGCTGCCGACAGGGAGCGCTGATGCCGTCGGTATATTTGCGGCAAATTTGAAATATAATTGTAATTTGAACTCGAATTTCGAAATGAAAGACTCCAATTGATTTTAAATTAAGAAACATTAAATATATTGATAATTATTCCACGCATGCCCGAGTTTCTCATGGCAATACTGGATGGAGCAGCCTGTCATCATACAAACAACACCTGATCTCTTTTAAATATTTGGAGCTTTATATCGATTATCGATCCCAAATTTTAAAAAAATGATATAATATACTTCTCCTCCTCACACGATTCCACTTATTTAAAAAAATCTATTTCCACACAAAAAATATCACAATGCTGTAGATTATAGAACAAAAAGTACTTCCAGATTCATACCTAGAGCCTCATTTCTGTAGCTGTGTCAGGACGAAAATGAGGCGAAACTTTTAAGAGACTATGTATTTTCGGGAGTTTACAGGTATACATTTGGAGTGTGGTTTTTAAGAGGAATATTCTGAATTTTTGGACCGAGACGCCGCCCGCCAGGCCACCACGGCACGCCCTCGAAGCTCGTTATTTATAATCATGTAGGGGTTAGTTTTTTCATTTTTATACTTCTGGTGTCCCGCTGATTATGTATACAAAATTTGGTTGAATTTGGTAAATGGCCAAGTTTTCATTTTTTGACCCCCCCCCTCCCCCAATTTTGGGCGGTTAGTTTTTGCATTTTTAGACTTCTGGGGTCCCACTGAATATGTATGTAGGTTGAGTTTGCTCAAACGGCCTAGATTTTTAATTTTTAACCCCCCCTCCACCCCCCTTAATTTTGGGTCGATATGTACCAAAATACAATCAGCTCTTAATCTCAATGGACCAAAACTACGTGTGAAATTTGGTTTCGATATTCACACTAGTTTGTGAGCTAGTTTGGTAACGCAAAGACTAACGGACAACAGACAACCAGACATTTTGACAAAACAATTATTATCTCGAAAAATATAATTTTTTCCATCTTCACTTATTAGAGCTTTTTTGTAGAGCGAAATGCCATGGTTTAGCTCAATTTTTTTAATCAAAATAATTTCAGCCGTTTTTGAGATATTTCGAAAAAAAAGAAGGAAAAAAACCACTTTTTTCATGCACGATTACAATACTTGACCATACCATACCTTATATGGTAAAGTAAAAACACCAGAAAATCAGAAAGAAAAGCCAATTTTTATAGAATGCCCAATCTAATCAGTTCTCCATATAGAAAATAAAAAAATTTTGCTACAAGAACGAACTTTCCGTGCTCGTAAATTTTCTCAAAACTACTTTTTTGGTAACTGGGATCCTAGAAAATGAAAGCTTAGTAAAAACATTTCAAATTCCAATTTCGTAATGAGAAAAAAAAAGATTTCGATTTCTCTTATTACTTTACCATAAATGGTATGGTCTCAAGTAAAACCGCCTCTCAAGTAACCGCCTCCGTGGTGTAATGGTCAGAGTAACTGACTGGCAACCCGGAGGTCTCGGGTTCGATTCCCGGCTATACACAGACATTTTTTCTTTAAGTATAGGGTCTGGTAATAAAAATTAAGTGGGAGATAAATTTAACCGAATTTATCGCGCGGAGAATTTACTACTGCTCGAAGCCCCTAAAAAAAACCTTAGTAAATTGGATATTGAATTGTATCTAAGTTTCTGAGATTGGCTCGTGATCCCGGCTTCTTTTCCTTCTGCTCTGTTCTTTTCACGATGGAGGGGCCAGCCCATACTGGCCTTTAGGGGATCCACCTTCTGGTGTATCTCCTTCTCACATCAATATCATTAAAAAAAAAAAAAAAAAAGTATTGTAATCTTGCATGAAAAAAGTGTTTTTTTCTTTCTTTTTTTCCAAATTTCTCAAAAACGGCTTAAACTATTTTGATTAAAAAAAATGAGCGAAACCATGGGATTTTGGACTACAAAAAAGCCCTAATAAGTGAACATCGAAAAATTTATATTTTTTGAGATAAAAATTGTTTTGTCAAAATGTCTGTTAGTCTGTGCGTTACCAAATTTTTGTGGACGAGCTAGCTCAAAAACTAGTGTGAATATCTAAACCAAATTTCACAGGTAGTTTTGGTCCATTGAGATTAAGAGCTGATTAGATTTTGGTGCATATCGACCCCAAATTAAGGGCGGTGGTGGGGGGGGGGGGGGGTTAAAACTTAAAAATCTAGGCCATTTGAGCAAACTCAATCAAATATTGTATACATAATCAGTGGGACCCCAGAAGTCTAAAAATGCAAAAACTAACCGCCCAAAATGGGAAGTGTGGGGGTGTAGGGTCAAAAAAAAAAAAATTGAAAATCTAGGCTCTTGTACCAAACTCAACCATATTTTGTAGATATACATAATCAGTGGGACCCCAGAAGTCTAAAAATGCAAAAACTAACTCCCCTCCCCGACATGATTATAAATAATTTTATTAAATATTAAATATAAGTGAGGGGGCAGGTTGTATGGTAAAGTCAGCTTATATCTTTCTATTGTTTTGTAATTAATAAAAATAAAAAGCGTATAATGAAATTGATGTTTTTAGAAATTTTTTAAAATAGGTATAAGCCTCGAAAGACTATTGTAGGTGATAAACTCATCTTTATTCTCTCTTAGCGCCGGATCATTCAACTCGATCATCGATAAAAATAATGATTAGGTTACAAGTTATGAAGTTGTTATTAGAAACTAAATAAGGAAAAGGATATTAAAAGAAAGGTGATGTAATGCATGTTCTCCCATCGATCTTTGTCATTAGCGAATGGGCTTTCTTCTCTAAAAATATTCTGGTTCAAGTTCAAGTCAAAGTAAATGGTAATATAATATAAATCTTAATGGGTGCAAACAAGCCTCTATAGATTTCTCTCAAACATTCCTGGAAGACTCCCAAAGATTTTTCAAGATCAAAATATGGAAATTATGGAGTGACGAATGGAAAAGTGAAAATACAATTACTTAAACGAGTAAAACCAGTTGTTAGTCCCTTTTTTTTATTTTTTATGATAATGATGAGAGAAGGAGTTACACCAAAAAGGTGCAAACCCTAAAGGCCTGGGTTGGCCCCTCCATCGTGAAAAGAAGAAGAAATAATCTTATGGGTTGGGCGGGGGTCGAAGGTATCTGTGGATACGGGTCTTAAATAGCTGAAGGTTATAAGTCGCGGGAAAGATGGTGGCAGGGAGCGAGTTCCAGTCTCTGGAGGTCATAGGGATAAAAGAGTTGGCGAAAGCGCTTGTTCGACTTTTATCCAATTTGACAGCGAAGGGGTGCTGAGCGTTAGAAAACCGCGTGTTTCAGCACTTATAATCTTCAAGCCTTCAAAACCCGAGTACATAAACACCTACGCCTTCACCCTCTCACTTAATCAACTTTCCTTTCTCTTCGGTAATGCTAGGGTCTCTCGAGATCCATAGGGGCTGCTTCTTTACTGGTGCGCCCTTTCTTGCATTCGATTGCATTAAAAAACAAAAACAAAAAAAAAACACTGTTTTAGATTAAGAAAAGTTTGTTTTAAAATAGGAATAAACAAAATTTCACCTCACCTGGAGAGAATTAACTTGCAGGGATTTCAAGGTTGACAGCGATAGGTATCCCTGTCTACTATAAAACGAGAGAGAATTGCACATTCCATTTAGTGTGAATCTCCACATATTTTTATTCATCATGAAGAGAAACGGGTTGCTTATCTTTTCCATCCTTTTGATTATTTCTACGAAAATCAATTTCATACAAGCTGCGGCTTTTACGGAACTTATTCCAGCAAATCCTGGTATACTTAATCTATTTTTTTAAAGTATATTCATATTTATTATTTATAAATTCTTCCAGAACTTAACTATTATATTATACTTGTGGAGTGGACAATTCTTTCGGGCTAGATAAACGATATGGTGAAATTAGAATATTTGTTAAAGTTTTCTAGTTTATTGACGACGTTTCGCTTTCATATTTTCAAGTTATTTTCAAGTGATAAACATTTTAATAGAGTCAATTTATCACCAGCGACCTGCCGAAATTGCTTTTATTAATATGATTATCATCATCAATAATATCAACTTTAGATGTTGAGTTGATTATACCTAGGCTTAGCATAATATATTTAGCGAATTTTGATTAGGCAGTCCAAGGTTCAAAAAAGAGATATAATTATTACTATCTTTTTTATTCAAAACCGACTTTTCGGAGATTTTCACTCCTTCTTTGGGGTGTTGAAAGGTCAGTGAAGGAAATCCATTAATCCATATTAATTTGATATATTAGATTATTGTATATTTAAATATATTACATTTTAATATGTTAAAAGATATTCGAATATTATAAAATGAATGGACTTAATAAATCAATAACAAATAATCTGTCTGTCGATGATGGCGACACATCCTATCGATTTAATAGACCAAAAGATTATAAATGAGAAAGTAATAGATCTTATTTTATCGATTTCATCTAACTGGAGGTTCACAGTATGTCTATTATATAAGAAAATAGCATTTTGATTAAGAATTTTGCAGTTTAAAAGAAATTTTATGAAAATATTCAATTTCTTCTCTCCGGGAGTGAATCAACTGGAAATGGTAAAAAGTTTTATTGTTTTTCTCATTAGATATTTATTGAAATCTATTGTAATTTCATATCTGATTGTTATTTTCATTTATCTTTTATAAGAAATTATTTTTATTAGAAAATTTGCATTTTAAAGGGTAGTTTATTTGAAGTCCACTTTGAAAAAAACTCTAATAACTCTGCTGAAAATTTTTATAAAAATATGAAATTTATAAATATTATAAAACAATTAATTATTAATAATTTAATTCAATTTTGAACGGAATCGATTCAGTACTTTTTGAGAAAATCGAAAAAACCACAAAAACCTATTAAAGGCCATTTTAGACACATTTTAAAAATCCACCTCCATGTCACAAGTCAATGTTTCGTTTAATATGACTTTTTAAACTTTTTCACAGGCATATTTTGCTTTCAAAAAACGCCCTTTCATAGCGGTTGTCGGTGTTTTTGACAATTTTCTCAAAAAGTACTGAATCGATTTAATTCAAAATTGAATTAAATTATTAATAATTAATAGTTTTATAATATCTATTAGTTTCATATTTCAAAAAAATTTCAACGGGGTTATTAGCGTTTTCCAAATTGGTCTTCAAATAAACTACCCTTAACAATGGAAATTTTCTAATAATAATTATTTGATATAAAAGATAAATGAAAATAACACACATATATGAAATTTCAATATCTAATGAGAAAAACATTAAAACTTTTTGCCATTTCCAGTTGATTCACTGCCGTAGAGAAGAAATTAAATATTTTCATAAAATTTCTTTTAAACTGCAAAATTCTTAATCAGAATGATATTTTCTTATATAATAGACATACTGTGAACCTCCAGTTTCTCATTTATAAACTTTTGGTCTGTTAAATCGATAGGATGTGTCGCCATCATAGACAGACAGATTATTTGTTATTGATTTATCAAGTCCATTCATTTTATAATATTATAATATTTTTTAACATATTAAAATGTAATATATTTAAATATACGACAATCTAATATATCAAATTAATAAAATAATTAAGAATACGATTATATTAGAATAAATTCAAACACCACTGGGCATGGTCAATCTCCGAGTCCTCAAAATTAAATAATTTTTTCTGAGAAATGTAAACATTATTTTACAAAAATAAAAGAGGTTTTAGATAAACCCTTATTATTAAGGTGAACATTTTTATTGAAATCAGAATCATCAAGCAAATTGGCAATTTTATGAATCGAAAAATTATCTCGCTAATTGATTGGTCGTGAATTTTTATATTAAAACCTATTTCCATACCCATAACTCGAGTTTACGATCGTAAACTATTGATTTTTGACATTTCACTCTCTTTTATTAATACTAAAATATTTTCTGAATTTCAGCCCATTAGCATAAATCAATTCGATTTTCTTCTGATTTTTTAAACGAAAGTTCTGAAGCCAGAAAAAGAACGAAATCTAGTTTCAAAGGACAAAAATAAATAAATAAATAATAGGGTTCACAGATTCTGTCTTTCTAAAAAATGGTCACCAAAGCGAAACTGTTGGAGATAAATATTTTGATTAACATTTTTTTAATTTATCTACCAGATTATCCCGATAAATGTTGGATTGCTGACTCAAATAAAGCGTATAACATTGGAGAAAAATGGTCAAAACCAGGAGTATGCGCGGGAAGTATTTGTAATCGATTGGATGAAGAGAAATTTGCGGTTAACCATTACAGGTGGGCTAAACAGTTTAATCATTTCAAAAGAGAAAACAATACAATTTATTATTCTAATTTACAAATTTAAATGCTAATTTTATTTTTCCACTTTTATTTATTTTATATAAATCTTATAAATTGGAGTGCACTATCAGTGCGTTTTGATTAAAAAGTGTTTGGGAAATTTCTAAATTTTGAAAATCTCTTTCATGGTGATAATAAATCACACCTTTAGAAATGACTCACACAAGTTATATATTACAAAAATTTTACCAAAGTTTTTAAACTTTTTTAACACTTTCTGACCATTGGGATGAAGAACCTAAATGAAAGGCCATATATTAAATAAAGTAAAGAAGGGTCCTTTGTGAACTCCTGAAGATGGGCTTACATCCCGAAATATATATTGAGTCGTGCTAAACAAGCATCTGATCTTTTATTTATGTGAAACCTACCTAGTATTTTATATTAAAAAATTTTTTCTTTACTTTATCACAAGAGGTTGTCATCTATTAGATCCTAGATACTATGGGTCATTTTAATTATATATCACAAGGGTTGTGTTCACCCTCTTGTAATTTCTTTAGAATTTTAAAGCCTACTACTATCAGCAATCCGAAATCTTATATTTAATTTCTATTGTTTTAGTTGTGGAGTTGTAGCTGCTCGTCCTGGATGTAAAACAGTAGAAGATAAAACCAAGGAATACCCAGACTGCTGCCCTCAAATCGTGTGCAATTAATAAATAAGTTGTTTATTTGTATTGACTGTCTGATGTATTTTTACAAATAAAAAAGTTTCTATTGAAATTTCTATTTTTAAATTTCATTATAATATTAATTTTATTAATATAATCATTACAACACCTAGAACAGAGTTCGCCATACTTCCTTGACCGTTGATCCCTTTAAGAGTTTCTTCACTTTTTATAGAACACCTCTATAATTATTATTACTTAATTAGAGAAGGTCAATCACAAAAGAAGCTTAGGTGAGTTTTTAGATTGTTTATTTTATGTATATATAGTCGACTCTTGATAATTCGAAATCCAAGGGACTACAAGAAAAATTCGAATTATCGAGACTTCTAATTATCAAGAAGAAAGAAAAAAAATCGAATTATTAAGTTTTTATTATATTTTTGAAAATATGTATGAGCTTATATAAATTGTATATATAGTCTCAAGTAAAAAAGTAAAAATAATGAAAATTACATATAGGTACATTACGCAGAAAATAAGGACTAAACATTACTAGGAAAAATTCAAATTATAAAAAGGGGAAGTCTTTATCTCCGTAAATAATGGTCTGAGACCCTTTGAACAATCATATTTTTAAGATTTTTAAAAAATTTCTGAAATTTTTTTTTTTGTTTTTAAAATCTTTAAACGTCTCTATCTCCTTAAATAATGGTCTGAGAAAAAAGAAATTTTAAATCATAGTTACAACACAGTTTCTGAGATAATAATGAATAAATAATGAAAAATGTATAATGAAAAATTTACACTAAAAACAAGCTGGCAACAACGCATTCATTTAACCTAAAAAGTGGGTTAACTTTAGTAATTTTTTTGACGTTTTTTCGTTTCAGCCATTGTTGCAACAGCTTTCAATCGTTTATTAAGAACTTTTTGTTTTGTTTTATAAATTTTCTATATATCTTTAGTTTTATCAAATTATTTTTCATTTAACAAAATATTAAGCATTTTATTCTGAATAAAATGACACCTTAATTTTGAAAATCGGTTTACAATTAATCGAGTTATGATGTTTTTTTATTGTCATTATTATAGGTTAGTGATAGTTAATTGGATGAGATGAAATCGGCCATCATTGAATTTTGAATATTTGAATTTAAACTTTATTCATTTTCCAATGCTGCCATCTTACGTCGATTTGTTCAGCTCGCTTGTCAAATTAATTATGAAAATTCAAACACGATTGGAATCCAGCACCATCTTTTTTTCATTTACTTAAGAATAACTAACCATAACTAAAACCACCATAACTCGGTTAATAATTAACTAACTTGCAAAAATAAGGTGTCACCTTGTTTATAAATAAATTATCAAAATTTTATTAAATATAAGATAATTTAAAAAAAGTAACATATATTGATAAATAAATAATTAAAAGTTGATAGGGGCGCCATTTTAAAGCTTGTATTCACTGTAATTTTTCCTTTATTATTATCGACAAGTGAAGATGTGCCGACTTTTTTTTTTTATTTATTTAATGTCACCGGGAACAAAGCACATTTAGACAGCACATAAATAGAGTGTTAGTAGGGTTAGTGAGGGAGCGGAGTTTTCAGCCGGTAGAAATTTTTATTAGCCAGCTAGGATCGAACCCCGGACCTCCACTCTAACATCGTCATAATCGATCGATGCCGAAGCGAGGCTAGTGCGTTAGCTGACTGAGCTACCCGACTCCCCGTGCCTACTTAAATTTACTGAAAAAGATTTTGGGATATACATATCAGATGAAAGAAACAAGGAAAGTTCGACATTTTTTTATTAATTTTAATCCGCAAATTTGAAAAATAATTGCAAAGAACGCTATTTGTTTTGTTATACCCTGTTATTTGTCGCTTTTAAGCATTATAAGTATTAAATAATTAAATAAATTAAGCCTTATATTCATTTTAAAATGTACTAATTAAAATTGTTTCATTTAATTTTTATTAAACTTAAAAATTTATTAGCTAGTGTTAAAAAAGTACAAATTTAAAAATCAGGTGACATAATATTAATTTAAAATAAGATTGAAGTAGTTTTTCGAGACGGGCTGAAAAGTGAATTGAATGGATATTGATGAGGCATTCAAGGTTTTGAAGAAGGAGGGAATGTGTCACCGAAACCCAGGTTTTTGAATAAAAAAGATAGTTTAAATTATCTGTCTTTTTTTGAATTTTTGAAAGTGTCATCAAAATCCACTTAATTTAAAATATTGCTCAAAAATTTGTCCAACGATTTAGTCAGGGAATTTATATATAATCCAAACACCCTCATCACGAAACATTTTTGTTTTATAACTTTTAAAAATTTAATTTAATTTAATGTGATAAATCAATTTGCCTCAATTTTTATATATAAGATGAAAAATATTAGATGATAAAATCCACCATTTAGTGGAAAACTTTGTTTCCAATCTCGTTCCGTTTATTTATTATAAATTTAGCATTAACTCATTTCACTTCAATTACTCCCAAGGCTATTTATATTATATGGATAATTTCCTGTCAGGAAAATTCTGGATATCTATAAATCTAAGAGTTTTATCAAAAAAGTGGTCCAAGTAAACGTTCAAGTCAATAAAATTTCCTAGAGAATGAGATAAAAATCAAGTTTTTAAGATCAGTGCTTTTCATTTTATCAAGGGAAATCTCAGATTTTTTGCAAAAAATTACAGTTTTTCAAAACTTCAACCTAATTGCGGCACGGGTTACCATTATCCAATTAAAATGCAACTTTGTTTAAATTGTAGAAAATTTAATCTAGTTTAAAAATGTATGATATGGTCTTTGTCGAAAACGTGCTCCACCATGGTCGAAATGGGAAAACATCGAAAAAAGTTCGAGTTTTTGGGTTAAAGTCCGAAAATTTCGAGGGTTTTCGGCCACCATAAGTTGTCCCCCACACTTTCGAGGTCGCAAACTTAGATTTGGCATACCGACACCATACCAAACGATCCTAGAAAAAAAAACCTTTTCCCGCAATTAATGTAAACTGAAACCCCCCTATATACTGGGCTATTGCGGGGTTTTCTAACAAAATGTATAAATCAACCTGAAATTTTTAAATTCTATAACTCTATGACGATTTGAAGGGCGAATATCTCAAAAACCATAAGGAATAGAGAAAAATTAAATAGAACTAATCTTGTAGTAAATATTATAAGCTTTTATTTTGCTAAGAGTAACTTTTTCCCTACGACCCGCCGTTTTTGAAATATAAGCAAAAAACCAAAAAACTGGACATTTCCACCCCCTCCCACCCCTAAGGCCGGTAGCTAGAACTGGGGACTATTAGTATTTTTATCTCATAACTAGCCCAAACACATTCCATAAGAAAAAAATTCTCTCCTCTAAAATGTTTTCTATAACCCATTCGTTGACTGGACTACTACCTTAATTTCTATTTAAAGAACTTCTCAAAATTATTAGTTATTTTAAACTTTATTATAGGATAAAGAAAATTCAAGACAGAAAGTTTTGATTTTAAGAATTTTCCATTCTCGAGAAATTAAATATTACATTATATTTTAGGTCAGTGATTCTCAACCTGGATTCCGCGGAACCCCAGGGTCAATAAAAGAAAAAATAGAAAAACAAAACTAGTAGTTAGTAGAAAAACCCCTCAAAAAATGTGTCATGTAAAGAAAAAAAACCTAAATTTAGAGTTATATAGTCATAAAACCATTGATACTTAAGAATGCGATGAACATTACTATTATTGTCTCAGTGATACCATTTTTGTTGCTCTATAGTTCCTTCGCGGATGATTGTGTATATAGAGTAATTGATAATGGTTGTGATAGGCTTACTTTACAGAATGACCTGGATCAAATTGAAGGATGGTGTAGATCCAATTCAATGGAATTAAACCATTCCAAGTCAAATTTGGTTAGATTTAGTACTAGAAATCTGGTTAGTCCTCAAAATTATTATTATTAAAATATTATCAATGAATCTAAATTTTATAAATATTTAGGCAAATTTAAAGTGGGATATGCATATTAGTTATATAGTCAATAAGGCTTATAGGAAATTGGGGATGTTTGGTAGAATTTGGAAGGGTACATCTAGAGAAGTTAAGTCAAAAGTTTATTTAACTTATGTAAGACCTAATTTAGAGTATTGTTCTGTGGTTTGGGACAAACATCCGCAACGATTAGAGAGGATATGGTACAAAGGAGGGCGGCTAGATTTGTTTTTGGTAAATTTGATAGGTCTAGTAGTGTCACTTCAATGATTGATGAATTAGGATGGCCTAGCTTATTGGAGAGAATGGAATGGGCTAAATTGAAAGTGATTTTCAAAGCGTATAAGGGTTTTAGGAGTTGGGAGGAAATAACGAATAGATTTCAGGAACCAAGTTATTTAGGTAAAGCTGATCATAGAAAAAAGATTCGTAAGCCAAGATTCTTGAAAAATATCGGTTTACATTCAATTGTAGGATCTGGCATTGATTTGTGGAACAGTCTGTCTGTTACTACTTGGGATTATAGTCCTCTGCCCCCTATGATTAAATCAATTATAAATTTTGTCAAGTCCTAATGTCCTAGAGTTGTGCAACATTTTATTTAGTTCTCACAAGCAGAGATTACCTGATGTAGAGAGAGGTCATACCATCCTTGTTAAAGTTTTGACCAGGTTTCCTTAACAACTTATGGCAAATCTCGGGATGGCTAATGCGTTGTTTGCGTTATTTAAATTACGTTTTGTCTTTTGATGGAAATTTATGATCATGTTATTTGTTAATGAGCATAAATTTCTATTTATTTTCTTTTTCTTGTTTGTTAATTGTTAATTTCTTTTAATTGATTTGTATTTATGTTTTATTAATTTCTGTAGTTGACTGTATTGATGTTTAGTTGACCTAGCCACCGAGGACTTGTGCCTCTAAGCAGGTTCTATAATAAAGATTTATTTATTTAATTTTCTTATAATACAATGATTACATTACATTAGTAACAAAATGAAAACATTATTTAAATTGTTTTATTATTATTTTGTTATTAAAGTCGTATTACACATATTAATTGAATGTGTTTATTTGGAAAATTCAAGAATAATAAACTGATCTACCTAAGGATATGAAACAATGTTTAAGCACCAAGTCTGGAACTGAAAGTACAATAGAATTTTTAAAGGAAGTGGAATTTTATAAGTGCATTTAAGTTTATATATATATATTTTGTTTTAATGTACTAGTATATCCAAAATGAAATTTTGTAATAATAATTGTATCTTGAAGGTGGTCGTTGATGGCCATAGAAGCATAAAAAACGACCTTAAATAAAAAAAAAAAAAAAAAAAAAAGTCGTATGAAATAATATTGCTTTTCAAATAGATGAGAATGTTATTTATGAGTATACATGGAATATGTAAAAAACCTGTCCTGGCCATCCTAATAACATTACCAAGAAAATTTAATAATAATTATTATTCATGAAAATAAAAATGTTAGGTATTGTAATTTAAAATGCACGTTTTTTGTACTCAATTTCCCCAAAATCTAGCAAATTTTAAAATGTGGCAACACCGTTATATTTGGAACCGATAAAAGTATCATAATGTTAATATTTTGACGAAATATTAAATATCTCATATTTTATTGCTAAGGGGTTCCTCAGAAATAAATAAAAGAGGGTTCCTCGCTCTACAAAAGGTTGAGAAACACTGTTTTAGATTAAGAAAAGTTTGTTTTAAAATAGGAATAAACAAAATTTCACCTCACCTGGAGAGAATTACCTTGGAGGGATTTCAAGGTTGACAGCGAAAGACATCCCTGCCTAGCTATAAAACGAGAGAGAATTGCACATTCCATTTAGTGTGAATCTCCACATATTTTTATTCATCATGAAGAGAAACGGGTTGCTTATCTTTTCCATCCTTTTGATTATTTCTACGAAAATCAATTTCATACAAGCTGCAACTTCGATTGGAATACTTGCAGCAAATCCTGGTATACTTCTTAAATTTTTTTAAAGTATATTCATATTTAATATTTATATTATACTTGTGGAATGGACAATTCTTTCGGGATAGATAAACGATGGTGAAATTAGAAAATTTGTTAAAATTTCGCTTTCAAGTTATTTTCAAGTGATAATAGATTTTAATCGAGTGAATTTAGCACATAACCTGTTAAAATCGCTTTAATATTATGATGATCATCATCCATAATATCAACTTTAGTAACTTAGTCAACTTTAATATCAACTCTAGACTTAGCTTAATATATTCAGTGGTTTTTGATGAAGCATAAGGTTCAGAAGAATTTATGCACTAAAGAAGAAGGGAATAAACCTCCAAAACGTCGGTTTTGAATTCCATTTCCATCTTTTCATAAAATTTCTTTTAAACTACACAATTCTTAATCAAAATGCTATTTTCTTATATTAAAAAGTTATTATGTACAATATATCTACAGATTTCACCATTACTGCCTAACCCTTTGTAGTACAGAAATTTATTAATGACCTTTTATAAGAATATATAATTTTAAACAGGAAAGTTAACATGACTGAAATCTCTAAAATCAATAGTTTATGAGTTAAAACATATTCCAATATTGTAGAGAGAATGGACTTGATAAATCAATAACAAATAATCTGTCTATGATGTCGACACCCTATCGATTTAACAGACCTAAAGATTATAAATAAGAAAGTAATAGATCTTATTTTATCGATTTCATCTATCTGGAGGTTCATAGTATGTCTATTATATAAGAGAATAGCATTCTGATTAAGAATTTTGCAGTTTAAAAGAGGTTTTATGGAAAGATTCAATTTCTTCTCTCCGGGAGTGAATCAACTGGAAATGGCAAAAAGTTTTTTGTTTATCTCATTAGATATTTATTCAAATTTATTGAAATTTCATATCTGTATGTTATTTTCATTTATCTTTTATAGCAAATATTTATTATTAATAAATTTGCATTTTAAAGAGTAGTTTGTTTGAAGTCCAATTTGAAAAAACGCTAATAACTCCGTTGAAATTTTTTTTTAAAAATATGAAACTAATAGATATTATAAAACAATTAATTATTAATAATTTAATTCAATTTTGAACGGAATCGATTCAGTACTTTTTGAGAAAATTGAAAAAAATACAAAAAACCGCCATGAAAGGCCGTTTTAGAAACATTTTAAAATTCCACCTCCATGTCACAAGTCAATATTTCGTTTCATATGGCTTTTAAAACTTTTTTCAAAAGCATCTCTTGCTTTCAAAAAACGGCCTTTCATAGACGGTTTCCTGTGTTTTTGACCATTTCATCAAAAAGCACTGAATCGATTTCGTTAAAAATTGAATTAAATTATTAATAATTAATTGTTTTATAATATCTATTATTTTCATATTTTTAAAAAAAATTTCAACGGAGTTATTAGCGTTTTTTCAAATTGGACTACAAAAAAACTACCCTTTAAAATTCAAATTTATTAATAATAATTATTTGCTATTAAAGATAAATGAAAATAACACACAGATATGAAATTTCAAAAAATTTGAATAAATATCTAATGAGAAAAACAATAAAACTTTTTGCCATTTCCAGTTGATTCACTCCCGGAGAGAAGAAATTGAATCTTTCCATAAAATTTCTTTTAAACTGCAAAATTCTTAATCAGAATGCTATTTTCTTATATAATAGACATACTATGAGGCTCCAGATAGATGAAATCGATAAAATAAGATCTATTACTTTTTTATTTATAATCTTTTGTTCTGTTAAATCGATAGGATGTGTGGCCATCATAGACAGATTGTTATTGATTTATCAAGTCCATTTATTTTATGATATTGGAGTATCTTTTAACATAAAAAAATGTAATATATTTAAATATACGATAATCTAATATATCAAATTAATAATATAAATAAATAAAATAATTAAGAATACAATTATATTAGAATTAATTCAAACAGCAGATGGGCATGGCAAACCTCCGGGTCCTCCAAATTATAATATACAATTAATAATAACTTTTCTGTTGGAAATTAAAAGTTCTCGTGTACCTCAAAGGGTTAGCAGGAATGGTGAAATGTATGTGGAAAGATAGATAAATACTTCTCTAGTAAGTAATGAACAAATTTAATGAGAAATACATATGGAATACCTCGTAATAATTGAGTTTCGATTTTTCTAAGGGGGCAATGAGTTTTGTAGGGGGGTATTGCCCCCCTCCCCACTGACTATGGCCATGATGATGAGCTATTAATAAAGATACCAAACGTTGGATTATTAAAAATTACACGCTTGCAATTGTCTAAATTTTAATGAACAGAATAATACATTGGTTTTCAATTTGTGGGCCGCTAGTCGATCTTCAGTGGGTCGCAAAAAATTTAAATTATTTGGATGTATTAAAAATCTTAAAAAATCAAAAATAAATATAAATTAGAAGAAAAAGTGAAAACATTTTTAAGGACCTGTACGCTTTCTCGAATTTTAGGGATTTTTCAATTCTGTCAGCGAACAGTTTGAGCTAGAAAGTTGAAACTTGAAACTTAGGTTTAGTTTTTATTAATACTAATTTATTTTCTGAATTTCAGCCCATAGCATAAATCAATTCGATTTTCTTCTGATTTTTTTAAACGAAAGGTCTGAAGCCAGAGAAAGCACGAAATCTAGTTGGAGATAAATAATAATATAAACGAATTCAAATTATTTTGATTAATATTTTTTCTATTTTTCTATCAGATTATCCCGATAAATGTTGGATTGCTGAATCAAATAAAGCGTATAGTATTGGAGAAAAATGGTACCCACCAGGAACATGCTCCGAAAGTATTTGTGGTCGATTTGATGAAGAGAAATTTGCGATTAACAATTACAGGTGAGCTAAACTTTTTAATCATTAATTTCAAAAGAGAAAACAATACAATTTATTATTCTAATTTACAAATATAAATGCTAATTTTATTTTCCACTTTTATTTATTTTATATAAATCTTATAAATTGGAGTGTACTATCAGTGCTTTTTGATTAAAAAGTTTTCGGGAAATTTCTAAATTTTGAAAATCTCTTTCATGGTGATAAGATTTTATTTTAAATAAATCATACCTTTAGAAATGAATCACACAAATTATATATTACAAAAATGTTACCAAAGTTTTTAAACTTTTTTAGCTCTTTCTGACCATTGGGATGAAGAACCTATTTTAAATGAAAGGCATATTAAAAAATCGAATTTCTCCAAACTTAACTGGGAGATAAATTTAAACCTAATTTATCGAACGGAGAATTTACCATTGCTCGAAGCCCCTAAAAACTTAGTAAATTGGATTGTATCTAACTTTCTGAGATTTGGCTCGTGATCCCGGCTTCTTTCCTTCTACTCTGTTCTTTTCACGATGGAGGGGCCATACCATACAGGCCTTTAGGGGATGCACTTTCTGGTGTATATCCTTCTCACATCAATATCATAAAAAAAAACATTTTTGAGATTTCGAAACGTTGTTTTAAAATTCTCATTCAGGATAAAATTTCACATTGATTCTATTTTTACACACTTTATATTAGCTTCCTGTATGTATGTATGTATCTATGTATCACTGTGACTTCTGTTCTCTTAAATTCCGCAAACATTTCTCTATAAAAATAATTGTTTACCTACTCAATTTAAATGAAATTATATTTAAAAAAAACTAAAAAACACCCTTCTAAAAAGTACAAAATAATGTATAATAATACTTAATCAAAAAGTGTGGGGCACTTTGTGGAAATTAATTAAAAGCACCTGTTTCTGCGCCCCACACTTTTTGATTAAGTATTACATTATTTTGTACTTTTTAGAAGCATGTTTTTTAGTTTTTTTAAATTTTAATTTATGATATAATTCAAGATATTACACCACGAAAGAGCAACATTTAAAGTTATAAGCAGAGAGGTGAATTTTATCCAGTAAATCCCCCTAAAAAAATGCCATGTGTACTTATAATAATGTATAATTATTAAAAAATAAATCTTTAAGCTTTGTTTTTTAATGAAAAATATTTTTACACAAAGAAAACTAAAATGAAAATTTTTTCGAAAAACAATAGGAACAAAAAATAGACTTAGGTATATAAAAATAATATAAAATGAAGAAAAAAAAAATTGTCCCATGAAGGTGTTCTTAAATCAAAATTTATTTTAATCAAAATACAAAATAAAATAAATTAATTTTCTATTCTAATGTTATTTATGTATCTTTATTAAATAAAACAAAAATATTATCCATCTAAATAAATAATTTCTATTGTAAGGAAATCATGAGAGGTTGTCATCTATTAGATCCGAGATAGTATGGATAATTTTAATTATAGGTATATCTCAAGGGTTGTGTTCACCCTCTTGTGATTTCCTTAGAAATTCAAAGCCTACTACTACTATCGGAAATCCGAAATCTTATATTCAATTTCTATTGTTTTAGTTGTGGAGTTGTAGCTGCTGGTCCCGGATGTAAAGTAGTAGAAGATAATACCAAGGAATACCCAGACTGCTGCCCTAAAATCGTGTGCAATCAATAAATAAGTTGTTTATTTGTATTGACTGTTTGATGTATTTTGACAAATAAAAAAGTTTCTATTGAAATTTCTATTTTTAAATTTCATTTAAATTATTGGATAAAAATACTTGGTAGGTTTCACATTAATGTGAAACCTACCAAGTATTTTTATCCAATAATTTAAAAAATGTTTCACCAAGTACCAACACCAAATTCCTTAAAAACTTTTAAATTTCATTATAATATTAATTTTTATTATTTATCTTAATAATCTATTTTTAGAGGGGTCGGTAGCGCAATCGGTTAAATCACCAACTTTTCTAATCCGATTAGGAGAACATCAACCTAGACTTCATCAGTTCGATCCCAGCTAGAAGCAAAGTGAATTTATTTGAAAATAATAAATAACCGGCCCCTCGGCTCCAGAAACTGACAATCTTTGGTTCTACAAAACCTCGCCCACGCGCAGGACAAAATTTCGTAACAAGCAACCATGAATCGTGAGAGGCAAAAACAAGATTACCCCAGATGGTAACCAATCCACCCACCCTCGAGTGGCAACCGGGCATTCAGATTCTTGGGGATCCGGACCATCACGAAGTCAAGGAAGAAACAATGTAAGAATAACACCAAAAATTCATAAATACCTGGGCACCTTTAACATCAACACACTCATCCATCCAGGAAAAATTACCTGACCATGGAACTCGATAACACGTTCCGGAAAAAGATAGAGGTGTGGAAGGTCCAACCAGAAAGAAACATCAAGCTTTGCGTGATCCCAAGGGTCCAAACGCAACAAATAATAATAATCTATTTTTATGTCTCTTTGAAGTCTGGTGGGTAAACAAAAAGCTGTCTTAGATAGATTTTGGTAGGTTTTTATTAGTTCTTTTTTCGTCTCTTTTGGGGAGGGGGGTTTGTTAACTCTTCTTTCCATTTAGAGATAGGAAAAGCAAGGGTTGGTTTTGAAATTAGGCTGGAATAAGGAAATCTCTGCGTTGCTAAGGTAAATATTTTGTTTATTTTTAAAATAATTTTTTTTCTTTTTTAGATAATAGATATGGTTGAAAGGGGTAGTCAATCCATGGTTGGGACTAGAAGTATATAGGTGTTAAAACCAGTGGTGGTTTTGTTATGAGGATGATTCAGATGGTTATTTAGATTATAAGGATTTAGGGAAGAATGGTATTAATTTAAAAAGGTCTTGTTCCTACAAGTTATTTAATTCAGATATTAATGTAGGTTTGCATTCATTTGTAGGATTTTGCATTGATTTATGGAGCAGTCTATTTATTACTACTTGGGATTATAGTATGATTAAATCAATTATAAATTTTGTCAAGTCCTAAAGTCCTAGAGTTGTACAAAATTTTTTTAGTTCTCACAAGCAGAGATTAGGTGAGGTAGAGAAAGGTCATACCATCCTTGTTAAGGTTTTGACCAGGTTTCCTTAACAACTTATGGCAAATGCCGGGATGGCTAATGCGTCGCTTGCTCCTGGTATCAGGTTTTTGCGCGGAATTTTTAAATTACTTTTTGTCTTTTGATGGAAATCTATGGTCATATTATTTGTTAATGAGCATACATTTCTATTTTTTTTTCTTTTTCTTTTTTTTGTACTTGTTTATTATTTGTTAAATTGTTGTAGTTAATTTGTATTGATGTATTGTAGCTAGATTGTATTGATGTTTGGAGGACCTAGCCACCGAGGACTTGTGCCTCTAAGCAGGTTGAGGAATAAAGATTTATTTATTTATTAATATAATCATTACAACACCTAGAACAGAGTTCGCCAAACTTCCTTGACCGTTGATCCCTTCAAGAGTTTCTTCACTTTTTATAGAACACCTCTATATTATTATTACTTAATTAGAGTAGGTCAATCAAAAAAGAAGCTTAGGTGAGTTTTTAGATTGTTTATTTTATGTATATACAGTCGACTCTCCAAGGGACTACAAGAAAAATTCGAATTATCAAGAAGTTTGAATTATCAAGAGGAAAGAAAAAAAATTAGACTTATTAAGTTTTATTATATTTTGAAATATGTATGAGCTTATATAAATTGTATATGTATAGTCTCAAGTAAAAAAAGTAAAAATAATGAAAACGACACAAAAGAACAAAAAATTACATATACATTACGTGGAAAATTAGGAGTAAACACAAAGTTTTGGGGTAGTTTTGATTTTTTATAATTTTAGTTTATTAGGGCCGGTTGTATGTCGCAAAGTAAATGCTTTTTACCACTAACACAGGGTAGATGGTAAATGGAGGGATTTACAAGCACAATCGGATACTCAGATCTTGCAGGCCGCTGCCCGCCAATAATAAAAATGAAGAACATTTTGCACGAAAGATTTTGACGCCGATTCATTTTCAAGGGCCACTTGTCTATTCGATGATTATAGCAAAAACCTTCCTTTAGTTTTAAAAGTTCCTCTCCTTCGTAATTCATGCCCTTCGGTCTCCATCTCGATCACTTGCGAGAGCCCTTTGGTTCCTCCTTTATCTATTCCTGGTTTTTCGCCAAAAATTCTGCGCATATTCGGTGATATTGTCAGTTGCAAAAAACAGGAGGGGGTGGAAGGTCTTTTACAATGTTTTTCACACATGTGGGTATTCTATGACCGACTCTGGCGCCTGGTCTCACAAAGAAGTTTCCAGTGTTTTTGAGTGTATTGATGAAAGATGAGATTATTGACAAAGTGGCCAAACAAAATGAATTATTACGAAAGCATCTATCACGAGGACGTCCTGTGTTAATGGTGGTAACAGAGGCGTATTTTCGGGGGGTCCATGGGGTCTGGATCCCCCCTCCCTAAAGCTCCAAGAATTTTTTATTTGTTATTTGAAATATATAAATTTATGGTAGGTAATATTAGCTTTTATTTATTATATTTTTCCACTTTTTTAATTACTCTTATTATATGTTTATGCTAAGATGCCATCCGAAATTGGTTCACCAGGATACACCACCTACACGGAGTCGCGGCGTCCATTTGGCTGAAATATATTCCAAACATAATGTCATCGAATATTCTTTAAAATAAAATAAAAATTGTGGCAATATCACTTAAAGAGGTTTTTTTTATTTTATTTTAAAGTTCAGACCGCTCTTAATGAAAAAGTTGTATAATGTATATTGTGCAAAATATAAGATATATTAAATTTTTGTATTTTTTTCAATAATAGACCCCTCCCAGAAGAAAATTGTAAATACGCCACATCAAAGTAATGATTAACGTACTAGAAAGGATCTTACATAGATTTATGTCGCTATTAATAACACGTTTGCTCAATGTTGATTATTAAATTTTGATTATAGAATCGACCGCCTATACATAGCATCTAATTGAAATAATCTTTCGTCGGATATTTTCAAAACACAGATTTTCTTTAACGACTAGTTTACAAACACCAATGCTTTCCCCCTCTCTTCTCTGTGGTATTTCATGAAAATGAATAACAGTTACATTATTAACAAAATTAAAAAAATAAGTGGGTTGAATTAGGTTTGGCGGTCCAGGGCCGCCCTGCACAGCTGTACGCCTTGATGCTAAATATCAGTCATCTGATTGGCCAATTCCGAACTTCCATTTACCATCTACCCTGTGTTAGTGGTAAAAAGCATTTACTTTACGGATATACAACCGGCCCTAGTGTACTCAATTTGAATTCCGCGAGGTCGAAACAAATTTGGATTAACATGTCAAAAAATAAATAGTAAAATAAAAAATATAATTTTAGTGTTTTTTGCTTATAACCTGAAAACTATCAACTTTTCAAAGTAACTTCCCTTTCAAACAAAAAAGACAAATTTACAAAGAATAAGATCCGAATCCTCCAAAGTGTCATGCAATCTATAAATCTAAGAGTTTTCAACAAAATTTCTAGAGCAATGTTTTTCAACATTTGTCGCGATTCTTTTAGCCGGTTAGATGATCGTGCGTGAATGCTGTCCATGGATGGTAAATGGAGTGGCTGGGATGGCCAATCCATGATGGAACTTTCTAGTGCTCTGTCATCTTATCGTCATTCCGAAATAAATCGATTTACTCATCTACCTTGGTAAGCATTTACTTTGCGTCATGCAACCGGCCCTTAGTATAAAAACTACCCCCGCTGTTTGTAAGCTGTATTTTATTATGTTACAAATATCAAATCCGTGCAACATTTTTATTAATTTCTATAACAGATATCGGCTAAATACACAATTAAGTACTATAACAGACATATTTTTCCATCGATTACATCGCCAAACGCCTCCATGGAAAAGCGGTACGACAATAGTATTAATAAATAAATAAGTTCCTTAATTAACATTTTCTCTAATGAAATATATATTTTTAAACGTTTTTTCTTTTTTACTAAGGCTTCGCCACCCTTATAGAGGCATGGTACCCCCGGGATCAGAACCACAGGTTGAAACACCTGAATGAGACAGAAATCAAGTTTCTAGTATGAGTGGTTTTCATTTTTTTAATATGAAAACTGCGATTTTTTGCAAAAAATTGCAGTTTTTCAAAATTCAACCTCATTGAGGCAAGGGTTACAGTTATCCATTTAAGATGAAACATTGTTTGAATTGTATCAAATTTAATCTAGTTCAAAAATGTATAGAGTGGTCTCTTTCATGGTCAAAGGATAAAAAATCCAAAAAGTGTAAGTTTTTCGAATTTGCAGAAATGGAAAAAATACGCCAATTTTCAACTAGCGCTTGAGGC
>JALMQS010000673.1:28976-132552 GCA_024734495.1 Forficula auricularia
TTACTAAAAAGGGCGTGGATAGGATGATCTCTCTTCCTTTAGAGCTAAGGCATTGCAAGTATACTAAATACAAGTCCAGACCTATTTCAGGCTAGTATAGATTAATTTCTCAATTTCTATTATTATAGGTCTTTTTGACTCCCCAGATAAGAGAGGGTTCAGAAAGAAATTCATTTTTGATAATAGAAAGAAAACAAAACTATTGCATTTAAAGCGTTTAATCTCATACAATATATAGTTTATTAAAGTTTTGAAATTTGAGTTTTTGAAAATTAAATCATCAAGATGACGTCCTTGGCTGTTGTGACTCTTTCCACCGGCAGGAAAATTTGAAAAACTTTAGTAGGATTTTCTATTGGAATGGGTATGGAACCTTCTTGCTGAATATTCAGCTTTAATTTAATTTATTGCACGTTGTCGGATTATTAGCGTATACCTTGCTTTTAATGTGTCCTCATAAAAAGAAGTCTGCTGGATTTAAATCGGGACTCCTCGGAGGCCAAGTTATGTCACTTAGTAGAAATCAGTTTCTGAGGAAATATATCTACGCGCATGCTCTCATTCGAAGTGTGACACGTGGCTTCTTCATCCTGCTGAAACCATGTGTTTCAAGTGTAACCTCGCGATTCTTGCAACTTGCATCTTCGAATGAGACCATGCGCGTGATAAGGGATATGTTTCCTCAGAAACTGATTTCAGGAGGGGTGATATAGCCTAGGCTCTGCGGAGTCCCGATTTAAGTACAGCAGACTTCTTTTTATGGAGACACCTTAAAAGCAATTATCCAATAATAATCCGAGAATTGAAGCTGAATATTCAGCAAGAAATGGAAGCCTTTCCAAAAGAAACTCTTACTAAAGTTTTTCAAAATTTTCGTGCCCGTTTGGAAGAGTGTTACAACAAGGACGTCATCTTGATGATTAAATTTTCAAAAACTAAAATTTATTTAATAAACTTTTTATTGTATTAGATTAAACGCTTTTAAATATAATAGTTTTGTTTTCTTTCTATTTTCAAAAATAAATTTCTTTCTGGACCACCCTATATTAAACCGAAATTAATATCAGAATTAGATATTTATCAATTAAAATGATTAATTTACCGAAAGTCCAAACAGCATATCGAGTCTTAAAGAGAAGTTTCACATTTTCCTCCACTTGTACTTGAATTCTCCATTATTTGATCTTATTTTTGGAATTGAAGGAGACATTATTATTTATAACGAGACTATATTGAGGGCTTTGCCTTCATCAGTCTATTACAATTGATTCACAGGAATTAATGTGTTCAAAATTGCCACCATTTTTCACATGGTCAAATCAGTCACTATATAAAAAGCACTCAGGCCCTATAGTCGGCATCTGAAACCACCCTCCCCACCAACATTTTTTCTCTCGAGGCCGCCGCGACCATGCCAACTCGTTCTTATACTATTAAACACCAAAGGGTAAATATCATTTAAATTTACACTGTGTGCTATGTTAGGCTTGTCTGAGTCTTAAGGTTACCTCATTGTAGATGTTTTGCGGTCCGCTCGATTGACCAACAGAACACATAAACTCATGAACAGAAACCACCCAAGGTTTACGTTAAAAAGCGCTAAGCCACGCTTAGCCAAATAAATGTATGTTTTGATTGCCCGATCCGCTGGGCAATCAACAACATATATATACATTTGCCCAACCAAGCGGCAACCCTCTTTCTGAACAAATAGAAAGGGCATTTTGCGCTGCATCTTGCACAGTGCTCCCAGCCTATACACGCATATTAAATTTTGTGTAAGGAACGCGGAACGGCAACCGGTCTTCAAATGTCCTGTACTTCCTCAAACAATCTTAATACATCCACCTAACTCCTCTTTTATCAAAACTCTTCCCTCTGTTAATTAATGAATAATTTTATATCAAAGTTAAATTGTTTTATCTTTTTATTTCATACGCTCTTGCAGAGAATTACCTTGTCTCTCCATTTGCCTTTTTACAGGATATCATATGTGTGTAATATTAATTGACTAGATAATCGAACCAACAGCCCTATCGAAACATTCTATTTTTTTTATAAAGTAAATAACAGCTTCCTTGGGGTCTTACAAACCTCAAAACCAAAAAGGAGCGATAATACAATCATTGGTCCTGTAAGCCGAATTTAATTTTTATTAGATTATTATTCACTCCCTAATCCTTTAATTAAGGACAATTTTTCATTGGTCCTTGTAAGCCGAATTTAATTTTTATTAGATTATTATTCACTACCCCTAATCCTTTAATTAAGGACAATTTTTCATTGGTCCTTCATAAGCCAGATCCTTTAATTAAAGCGATCTAGAGATTGATTATCTGGTTTTAATTATTGTTGTTCATATTGATATTCTTGGAAATGGCTCAGGAGACAAAGGACAGTATTCTCGCATCTCTCAGATGCATTCAAAAGCGAATGAACGAATTGGATTCAAGTAAAATTGAACATAAAACATTTAACGAGGTAGAATTTATTTGGAAATTAACAGAGGAAATCAAGCTCCAATTAGATGAAATTAATTATCGAATTGAGCTTGTAGAAAATGATGATGAAGCGGACACACTGTTCGATAAAGCATCAGACTGTATCGAACGTATCAGACTCATACAATGCCCGGTATATGGAAAACTTTCAAGTTTTTCAGCCAATAACAATAGCACACAAACACGCACACATACACGCAACCACACACAGGTAACCAAAAAACCTTCAATTATAATCAATGGCAAATTCGGTAATTCAAACATAATTACATCCACCTCTAATGAAACTCATATTGCTTATAATAAGTTAAGTTTCAATTTCACCACCTATTCTTCACTAGAAATACTAAGCAAGCTCAATCTATTGCATTTACAGCCTCTTGTAAAAATAGATATCTTAGCTCCTACTAACACTATACAAATTTCAGAGCTTTCTTTCAACCCAATCGAAACGAATGTTCAAGCTAATAATCAATTACCTATTTCCTTCAATCCAACAGCAAGGAAAAATCAACCTTTAGCTCCTTATAGAACTATTCATATGCCAGGGCAATCTTGCAAAGCAACCGCAAAGAAGGCTCTACATTTGAATAAAAACGCTTCTTCTGATTTACTATCATTTACACATAATGATAGCGATCCAGACAAGCTTACTCTCTTCACACAAATGGATAAAAAAGTAATTTTTCCCAATTCATTTCAAAATAATGTTATTGGTTTAAAAGAACTTGGTATAAGAGAAACTAAATTTTCTAATGCCTCCAACACAGCTATTATAAGGAAAAACATTTTCCACCACGCTTTTATTTTAACACCAGCCAGGTTAGTGCAAGCAAATTTAAATAAATTCGATTCTCATGGCTTTTCACCAACCTGTGAATTACTAGCACTCTTTTTAGGCTAGCAAACGCCTAAAAAACCTCGGATTAAAATTAATTCTAAGCTAAACTAAGCTAATATTAAAACTTTAATAATACTTCAATAATGCTAGTTTTAACTTAGATACTAAATATAAAGATTTGTTTTCTGAATGAATGCCAGAATTTACGACTCTTCAATCGTTCAACAAACAATATCTTCCTTAGTTTATAATTTTTCAATATTAATTTGGAATTCGACTCATAAATATTTTTAATTAACATATTTACTTTCTTCATAGTAGCAAAAAGCATTTAAGTCAATTTCAAAATAACTCGCTTGATCATTTAATCCAAGCTCATAATGCAAACCATTGCTTTGCAAACATTTTCAAACAATATTAATTTGGAATTCGTAGAATAAATATTTAAATTAATTACTTTCATTATCAAAAAAAATATTTTTCTCAATTCCAAATATTTAGCTAACATAGCTTAGACACAAATTCTCTATTGTCCAAAATAATCTATAGAAATTATACAAATGCATTTTTCTCAAACTATACAAAAATTTTAAGGTTTAAACATTCCAACAATTTCTTAAACAAACAAAACAAAAATGGATACAATTCACAGGTATGCTTATACATTAGCAACCACCTTTACCTTTAGCTCCAACACTAAAAGGGATCATAAAAAAGGCTATTTTTCATTTTTATTTAGAAAAATATTTAACAAACATTTTCAATAAAATTTTTAATTTTTAATTTCAATATTAATTGCATACGCAAGAAAAATTCTAATTGGATTTATGATTCCACATATAATTTTTCTCTCTACAAAAACAAATTTGATTTGGTTTATAAAATTTTAATGGTTTTTCAAGAAACTCAGAATTCACTGAAAAAAGGTTCATTCTATTCATATTTTTAACAATAAAGAATTTTCAGGGAAAACTTTACCCTTAATCTCTGGTTATTATACTCTAAGATAATAATCCCTTAAATAGCATGCTTTAAGAATTTACACAATCACATAATTTAAATTCTTCTCTAGTATCTATTAATATTTCAACCCATACTCTATATTCAATCATTATAATTTAAAAAAGACAATAATAAGTTCTGAACACTAACATTTAGATAACTATTCTACCTTATACTTAAACTTAATAAATTTTGTTTACAACACTTTCATATGCTATCATCCTTACTTACATAATCATTAAAATGTTCCACATTTTTTGGGTGGAGGTAATATGTTCAAAATTGCCACCATTTTTCACATGGTCAAATCAGTCACTATATAAAAAGCACTCAGGCCCCTATAGTCGGCATCTGAAACCACCCTCCCCACCAACATTTTTTCTCTCGAGGCCAGGCGACCATGCCAACTCGTTCTTATACTATTAAACACCAAAGGGTAAATATCATTTAAATTTACACTGTGTGCTATGCGTTAGGCTTGTCTGAGTCTGAAGGTTACCTCATTGTAGATGTTTTGCGGTCCGCTCGATTGACCAACAGAACACATAAACTCATGAACAGAAACCACCCAAGGTTTACGTTAAAAAGCGCTAAGCCACGCTTAGCCAAATAAATGTATGTTTTGATTGCCCGATCCGCTTGGCAATCAACAACATATATATACATTTGCCCAACCAAGCGGCAACCCTTCTCTTTCTGAACAAATACAGAAAGGGCATTTTGCGCTGCATCTTGCACAGTGCTCCCAGCCTATACACGGCATATTAAATTTTGCGTAAGGAACGCGGAACGGCAACCGGTCTTCAAATGTCCTGTACCTTCCTCAAACACTTTTAATACATCCACCTAACTCCTCTTTTATCAAAACCTTCCCTCTGTTAATTAATGAATAAATTTTATATCAAAGTTAAATTGTTTTATCTTTTTTATTTCATACGCTCTTGCAGAGAATTACCTTGTCTCCCCTCCATTTGCTCTTTTTACAGGATATCATATGTGTGTAATATTAATTGACTAGATAATCGAACCAACAGCCCTATCGAAACATACTATTTTTTTTATAAAGTAAATAACAGCTTCCTTGGGGTCTTACAAACCTCAAAACCAAAAGGAGCGATACTTTACAAACAATAACTTCCTATTAAAATTTCAATAGAATAATTCAAAAAATATTGTTTCTCTTTTGAAGCAGATATTCCAAAATCTAATCAGTACCATGTATTGATACTAACGAACTTTTTGTCTTTCCGTTCTTGGGTTATCGTGGCTATCGGAATTCATAAACAAAATTTCACCTGGAGAGAATTACCTTGGTGGGATTTCAAGGTTGAACGCGAAAGGTATCCCTGCTTAGCTATAAAACGAGAGAGAAGCGCACATTCCATTTAGTGTGAATCTCCACATATTTTTATTCATCATGAAGAGAAACGGGTTACTTATCTTTTCCATCCTGCTGATTATTTCTACGAAAATCAATTTCATACAAGCTGCAGCTTCGATTGAATTACTTGCAGCAAATCCTGGTATACTTAATATATTTTTTTAAAGTGTATTCATATTTATTTATATTATACTTGTGGAATAGACAATTCTTTCGGGTTCGATAAACGATGGTGAAATTTGAATATTTGTTAAAATTTTCTAGTTTATTGACAACGTTTCGCTTTCATATTTTAAAGTTATTTTCAAGTGATAATAGATTTTAATCGAGTCAATTTAGCACCAGCGACCTGTTAAATTCGCTTTTATTAATATGATGATCATAATCAATAATATCAACTTTAGTTGTTGAGTTGATTATATCAGCATAATATAATGAGTGGATTTTGATGAGGCAGTCAGTCCAAGGTTCAAAAAGATTATTACTATCTTTTTTATTCAAAACAGACTTTTCGGAGGTTTTCCCTCCTTCTTTAGGGTTTTGAAAGGTCAGTGAAGGAACACAAAGAGAAACAAAGAGGTTCTGCTTGAAGGTCTGCTTGATGCAAATAAACATATACACATATAAGATGATATATCTGTATATATATATATTATTTATTATGTTATTTATTAGTTATCAGTGAAAGAAATCCAATGTGACTTCCCCTCTGTCTCGTCTCTCAGAGGCAGTAACAATATTATACAGTATTTCATTCTTAGCAGAATTTAGTTTGCACTGAAGGTGAAGGGAATAGGACTCCGAAACGCTTGTTTTGAATATTCCAATTCTATCTTTTCATCAAATTTCTTTTAAACAAAAATTCTTAATCGAAATCATATTTTCTTATATTAAAAAGGTAATATGAACCTCCAGAATTCACCATTACTGCCTAACCCTTTGAGGTACAGCAATTTATATATGACCTTTTATAAAGAAGATTTTAATTCAAAAGAGAAAAGTTAATTTGACTGAAATGTCAAAAATCAATAGTTTATGAGTTAAAAGATATTCCAATATTGTAGAGAGAATGGACTTGATGTATCAATAACAAATAACCTGTCTCTGATGGACAGACCAATAAAATTATAAATGAGAAAGAAATCGATTTCATCTATAGGGAAGTTCGCCGAACCTTTTTTATATAAGAAAATAGCATTTTAATTGAGAATTTTGTAGTTTAAAAGAAGTTGTATGAAAAGATTCAATTTCTTCTCTCCGGGAGCGAATCAACGAGAAATGGCAACAAGTTTTATTTTTTTTCTCATTAGATATTTATTCAAATTTATTGAAATTTCATATCTGTGTGTTAGTGTCATTTATCTTTTATATAAACAATTAATTATTAGAAAATTTTCCTTTTAAAGGGTAGTTTATTTAGAGTCCAATTTGAAAAAACGCTAATAACTAAGATTTAAGTATCTTTTTGAGTGTCTTTTTTTGAAAAAAGATGGAAATTATTTCAAAAATCAACCCAGTATATAATATTTTTAAATGAATTTAACTTTTAGGACATCATAGATATTAGAGAAATATTTTTACATTGCATATCAGAGAGGTTCGTCCCCTTAGGAATCGAACCCAGCGCTAACTAAGCTTGCCGGGCCAGTAGCCAAACCCTTAAGACCAAAAAGTTAAATTCATTTGCTAATAACCATGTTGAAAATTTTTTAAAAATATGAATTAATAGATAATATAAAACAATTGATTATTAATAATTTAATTCAATTTTGAACGAAATCGATTCAATATTTTTTGGGAAAATGGTCAAAAACACCGAAAATCGTCTATGAAGGGCCGTTTTTTGAAAGCAAGAGATGTCTTTGAAAAAAGTTTAAAAAGTCATATGAAACGAAACATTGACTTATGGCATGGAACTGGGTTTTTAAAATGTTTCTAAAACGGCCTTTCATAGACGGTTTTAGGGGTTTTTGAACATTTTTTCAAAAAGTATCAAATCGATTTCGTTCAAAATTAAATTAAATTATTAATAATTAATTGTTTTATATTATTACTTTCATATTTTTAAAAAATTTTCAACGGAATTATTAGCGTTTTTTCAAATTGGACATTAAAATGAAAATTTCATAATAATAATATTATATATAAAAGATAAATGACACTAACACACAGATATGAAATTTCAATAAATTTGAATAAATATCTAATGAGAAAAAAATAAAACTCTTTGCCATTTCTAGTTGATTCGCTCCCGGGGAGAAGAAATTGAATCTTTTCATAAAATTTCATTTAAAATACAAAACTCTTAATAAAATCCTATTTTCTTATATTAGAATGATACTGTGAACCTTCAGATAGATAAAAATGATCAAATAAGATCGCTTTCTTTCTCATTTATAATTCTTTTGCTCTACCATAATCGAGAGGCGATGCAACCATGAGATGGAATAAAAGTGAAATTCGGTTGATGTGATGGACGGTAAAAATTTTCGGTATATTAAAAGAAACAGCACTATACCAGAAAAAGTGAATATTTTTGAAAAAATTGTTTTCACCAAAAAAAAATTCGTGAATATAAATTTAAAATTTTCGTCTATCTTCTAAATTATTGGTCTTAGACAAATTAATTATATAAAATTTTTTTAGGACATTTAAATCTTTAAAAATTGTTTCATGTAACTTTTTTTGTAGGTGACTTACTTTTGCTTGTATAAGAGATCAAATTTGAAATGAAACAATTTGAAATACACAACTTTGTATAAGTAAATTCAATTATATACAAAAATCTCTATAAGAGTCAAACGATGAATAATTAAAGTTCGCTGACAGATTTTTCAATTCTGTCAGCGAACAGTTTGAGCTAGAAAGTTGAAACTTGAAACTTAGTTTTAGTTTTTATTAATACTAATATATTTTCTAAATTTCAGCCCATTAGCATAAATCAATTCGATTTTCTTCTGATTTTTTAAACAAAAGTTCTGAAGCCAGAGAAAGCACGAAATCTATTTTTAAAAGACAAATATAAATAAATAAATAATAGGTTCACAGATTCTGTCTTTCTAAAAAATGGTCCGCGGAGCGAAACAGTTGGAGATAAATAATAATATGAACGAATTCAAATTATTTTGATTAACATTTTTTTTAATTTTTCTACCAGATTATCCCGATAAATGTTGGATTGCTAAATCAAATAAAGCGTATAGCATTGGAGAAAAATGGTACCCACCAGGAACATGCTCCGAAAGTACTTGTGGTCGATTTGATAAAGAGAAATTTGCGGTTAACCATTACAGGTGAGCTAAACTTTTTAATCATTAATTTCAAAAGAGAACAATACAATTTATTATTCTAATTTACAAATATAAATTCTAATTTCATTTTTCCACTTTTATTTATTTTATATAAATCTTATAAATTGGAATGCGCTATCAGTGCGTTATTTTGATTAAAAAGTGTTCGGGAAATTTCTAAATTTTGAAAATCTCTTTCATGGTGATAAGATTTTATTTTAAATAAATCACACCTTTAGAAATGAATCACACAAATAAAATATTACAAAAATGTTTCCAAAGTTTTTAAATTTTTTTAGCCCTTTCTGACCCTCTAGTACATTAAGATGAAGAACCTATTAACATATTGGCCCACCCACCCATTTTTATTAATATAATATAATTATTAAATAATTTCTATTGTAAGGAAATCACGAGAGGTTTTCATCTACTAGATCCGAGATAGTATGGATCATTTTAATTATATATCTCAAGGGTTGTGTTCACCCTCTTGTGATTTCTTTAGAAATTTAGAGCCTATTACTATTACCGGCAATCCGAAATCTTATATTCAATTTCTATTGTTTTAGTTGTGGAGTTGTAGCTGCTGGTTCCGGATGTAAAGTAGTAGAAGATAAAACCAAGCAATACCCAGACTGCTGCCCTCAAATCGTGTGCAATTAATAAATAAGCTGCTTATTCGTATTGACTGTTTGATGTATTTTGACAAATAAAAAAGTTTCTATTGAAATTTCTATTTTTAAATTTCATTATAATATTAATTTTATTAATATAATCATTACAACACCTAGAACAGTATTCGCCAAACTTCCTTGACCGTTGTTTCCTTCAAGAGTTTCTTCACTTTTTATAGAACACCTCTATTTTGTTATTACTTAATTAGAGTAGGTCAATCAAAAAATAAGTTTAGGTGAGTTTTTAGATTGTTTATTTTATGTAATATGCAGATGACTCTTGATAATTCGAAATCCAAGGGACTACAAGAAAAAATCGAATTATCGAGACTTCGAATTATCAAGAGGAAAGAAAAAAAAATCGAATTATTAAGAGTTTTTATTATACACTCATGGACAAAATTAGCGGAACAACAAAAAAAGAAGCTAAAATTCGATTTAAAGCGACTTTTATCATTTAGTTTCTTTATTAATTTGTTAAAATATTATTTTTACTTTTAATTTTATTTAATAACTCACATAAATATTGATTTTTCCTCAAATCTCACATTTTATTTAAATTTTATAAAAATTTTCTTTATTAGGTACATTGTATCAAATTGTTTATTACAATTTTTTCTTAAGACATTGTTTGAACAAAGTTGATTAATCATTAAAATTGGCTCGTCAATACATTAAACTCAACATTAAATGCAAAATGACGGACCTAAGCGAGGTTGATGTCTCCAGAGCTGTTACATTAATCGAAAACAACAAAAGGACATACCAAGAAGTGGCTGAAATGCTTGGTGTATCGGAAACTACTATACAACGATATCGCAACATTGGACAATACAAGAGACGTGAAGACCAATTTAGAAAAAGGGTTACATCCACTAGAGACGATAGATTTATTGTTAGGTCTGCTCTGAGAAATCATGCCCATACCGGAAATGACATCCGAAATCAACTGAAAGAACTGAGACAGGCGTCAGTGTCTGTTAAGACAGTTAAAAGAAGACTGTACGAAGCTGGATTACTATCGTGAAGACCGGCCAAGGATTCCATTTTAGAGACACGTCATCGAGTAGAGCGTCTTCAATTTGCAAAAAAACATGAGAATTGGTCTGAGATGGATTGGAGCCATGTTTGGTTCACAGACGAATCAAAATTTTGTCTGAAGCCAGGCGATGGAAGGGTAAGAGTGTGGAGACGTCGCAATCAGAGTACCATTAATGTAAGATTCTTCCGCCGACTGCTTTCGGTTGCGGCTCTGTTATGGTTTGGGTTGGCATTTCTTTGGGGGCACGTACGGAATTAGACGTCGTGGAAAATGGGTCAATGAATGCTGAAAGGTATATTACAGACAATTTAAATTTTTTATAAAGAAAAAAAATACAGTCAAACATTAAATCACTGAATTTCACACAAGACATATTTTTTTAATTTTCGATTATTTTGCAATTTTGCAATTTGTTGATTAGTGTCAAAATTAGTTCAAAATTATCAAAATCACTTAAAAAATAAATGTCTAAAAAAATATATATATATTTATATAAAATAAGCATATTTTTCAGGCTTTTATTCGACGTTCCGCTAATTTTGTCCACGTGTGTATTTATGAAAATATATATGAGCTTACATACATTTTATATATAACCTCAAGTAAAAAAGTGGTTTTGGGGTTTAGGGCCCATGATCAAAAAAACTATAATGAAATTTTCAGGAAGTCGCACCATGAGAGTGAGCGCAATAGGTATATTTCTTGGAAATCTACCTAAAAGGTCAAGAAAAATAAACACAAAAGGTACCAATTAATTATTAATGTGAAGGGTGGTGCTGAATTTTCTCAATGAGAGAGAAATTCTGTCTTATGTTTGAAAATGCAGTACATCTAAATTGTTCCGTTGTTTGGTCTTAATCGCGACCAAAACAGAAAACCCTTTCTCTCACAAGTAGGTAGGTTGTCGAGAATGGTATATAAAATTTCGTTAATATAAGGAATTTTTTCCTAAATAAAATGCTCTCTCGTCCCCCTTGATGTTGGTTCGCCCCCCCCCCCCCACCCCAGTTTCTGTCGTAGGGGGTTAATTAAATGCTTTTGAGATATAAGTTTTGCAAGTACCAGTAGTATTTTGTAACAAATCAATTCGCAATATAATGTTCTTGTTCTATTTTACATTTAATAATACAGCTTAAACAAAATTTATTTTGTACTTAAAAATTCTATTAAATTAAATTTAAACCCGCTTATAACGAGCTCAGATTTGACGAGGAAATCGGAAATACCTACTTGGTTAGTACTATGGGAGTATAACTCGCTTTTTAACGAGCAAACCCCGGTTAGAGCAAGCAATATTTTTGGGACCACGATGCATGAGAAAATGGATTGGACATTTTTTTTTCTTTAATTAGTTTCGTTTAAAATGATGGTATTTGTGAAAGAGTCCCAAATGGTATAGTTTTTAGATGATTTCTGTATCTGTCGTCATTTAGAAACGGCTTATATTAAAATTCTGAAAAAATTCTACATAGTCATTCAATTCTTCTTTATCAATGACAAATAAGAACGAATTTGAAATCTCAAGTATTTTGGGAGTAATAAGGTACCGAACTCTCGGTATACGGTTTGACTCACACTAAGGGCCAGTTGTATGTCGGTTGGTAAACTCTTTTTAAACGTTGACAAAGGGTAAAACTTTAGGATTCAGCTTGTGCCTGGTGGGATAGCCAATCATCTGATTATCAAAGAATAGTTAACATATTAACGAGAATTGTTTTTGATCGCGCTTTTTAAACAACATATATATCGCGAGACTACTGCTGGTTGAAGCTATTGGAGTCTGCTGAGTCTTAGCTAAGGCGCACACTTGCGTCACGCAGGGGAGTGCAGGCAGTGCAGCACAGGAAAAAAACACTGCGTCGCACAGTGTACGTTCACATTAAGAAGCAGTTTCGGGCAGCAGGTAGACGAAAGCACAGAAGTAAAATGACCGCCTTATGCGAAACATTTATTTTGTAAAAAAATATAAAACACTAGCTGAGAAGCCCCCAAGCCAAGGTGCTACACCCCCTGGGCTTAATTAGTACTAATTTTCACTGTGCGTTGTTTTGGGTTGGAGTCTTTAATTTTTTTTTTTTGAAATTTTCTTTTTTTCCTAAAAGATGGCACCTCTTTTGTTTCTAATTGCGCCATGCCATCAAAACTCGGGGATTCCCTTTCTAACTGAAAATCAACGCAATTTTAATACAGTTTTATTTTCACTCTGTTATCAATTGCTACAAGGAAATTTATTTTACTTTGAAAAAAAAAGCTGTTCAACAAACATTGGACCAATTTTTTGTGAAAGAAAGCTGACTTACGACAACAGCCACTATGGACTCATCAGACAGTGATTAATTTTAATTTTGTAATTCATAAATTAAAAGAATAGTTTATTTTGTTTTAATTGAATACGTTTTTTTTGTTTTTTTGTATGTATGTAATAAAATTTTATATTATTTTTGTTTTTTAAATGTTTACTTTGTTCAATTTTCTTTTTAAAAAGTAGTATTTTCGTAACCCTGGAACCTATCTTCGATCTTTACATGGTTTGCTATAGAAAATCTTAATTCACTTTGCGTCGTGTTTTTTTGGAACGTAACCCCGACGCAAAGTGAGGTATTGGTGTAATTTAAAATTAAAATCTATTATTATTTTTTTCTTTTCTGCACTTGTTGTGAATGAAACTGAATTTATGGGCAGGGATGAAGAAAGCCAATAAATTAAGTACAAAGTTGTTTATTTACTCAAATTAAAAAAAAAATTGCGAATTTTTTTCGACTTACCTACTTTAATTACGATTTTTATACTGACAAAATATTTGGTAAAATCAAATGATGAACTTGGTTGAATGTTCCGTCAATTGATTCAAAAAACTGTATTTAAAATGAATAATTATTTACTTGATTTAGCATTCGAAATGAATAAATATTTTGATAACCTACAATTGATTAAAATAATAAAAGATATTCTTGTATATATGGACATGGGAAGGGTGTGTTGCTCGATGCCCGAATTATTGTAAAATATGTAATTTAAATAAAACATTTTGTTAAAAAAAATAAATAAATACCTTGGTATATTAATTTAATATTAATTTGCGATTATTGGAATCCAAAATAAATAATCTAAACTACGATAAATTTATCTCAATGTATAATAATTCCTATAGCGCCCATGCTATTCTCGTTGTGCCTGCCCACTGATGACGTCACGTTCTCTAGTTGATGTTGGCCTCTCCAAATCGACACCAGAGTGTGTCTATATCTTTCAAGGTCTAAGATTTGTTTATAACTACATTGTATTTTAATAATATATTATTGATTTAATTAATATTCCTCAAAAGCTCATTATAATTAATTTAATACTTAATAATAACATTTATAAACAATTAATTTCTGCTAATTATTTACATTATTATAGTTTCTTCCAAACAGATCTTATATTAAACATTTGTTAAATTCTCTTGTAAAAGAAAAAAAACGAATTGAATTGTCTTTTCTTTCTATAAAAGAAAATCATATTCAGTAGGAAGAAATAATGGTAAGTGCATTTATTTATAATATAAATTATTTACTATACTTAACATATTAATGATTTTTAATTTATTTTTTTTAGTCGCATACAATCTTACTTATTCAGCCAGATCGTGACTTGGAATCGAGAACATATTCTGATTATGAGAATATAGAAGATTGCCTAGAAGGTGAATAAAATATGTATTGTACACAACCAGAAATCTACCTATTTTTACTTTACCATACAGGGTATGGTCAAGTATTGTAATCGTGCATGAAAAAAGTGTTTTTTTTCCTTCTTTTTTTCGAAATATCTCAAAAACGGCTAAAATTATTTTGATTAAAAAAATTGAGCTTCACCATGGCATTTCGCTCTACAAAAAAGCTCTAATAAGTGAACATCGAAAAAATTATATTTTTTGAGATAATTGTTTTGTCAAAATGTCTGTTTGTCTGTTAGTTGCCTGTGGGTTACCAAATTTTTGTGGCGAGCTAGCTCAAAAACTAGTGTGAATATCGAAACCAAATTTCACACGTAGTTTTGGTCCATTGAGATTAAGAGCTGATTAGATTTTGGTGCATATCGACCCAAAATTAAGGGGGGTGGAGGGTGGGTTAAAAATTAAAAATCTAGGCCATTTGAGCAAACTCAACCAAATTTTGTATACATAATCAGTGGGACCCCAGAAGTCTAAAAATGCAAAAACTAATCCCCCTCCCCTACACGATTATAAATAATTTTATTAAATATTAAATATAAGTGAGGGGCCAGGTTGTATGGCAAAGTCAAGTGGATGGCCACATCAGCACACGTCAGCTTATTTATTATTTCATAAAGTAACTTATTTTTCAATTGAAAAGTTTTTGTTTTACCGAGAGTAGCAGAGTTGTTGATTCACAAAGAGAAACAAAGAGGTTGTCCTCTGCTTGATGCAAATAAACATACACACATTTATAATTGAAGAAAGACTGATGATGAAGACCAAGTCTTCGAAACTATAGTCTCAAACAAATAAATAATATATATACAGATATATCATCTCGATATATATGTGTGTATGTTTATTTGCATCAAGCAGAGGACAACCTCTTTGTTTCTCTTTGTAACTTATTTTTCAATTTTTCATTGATAAAGGAAGAATTTCTCCCAAAACGTTAAGTAATTTAATAAATGTTTTATAATTGTTTTTCATAAAGAACTGTATTCATTTATATATAGGTATATTTTTATAGAAGAGGACATTCTCTTCTTTTTAGTTTTGATTTATAATATATATAAATATATCAATTTTAGATGTCTGCCGAATATATGAAACCTTTTTAAAAAGAAAAAATCCTGATGTAAATACAATTACTTACGAAATTCAAGATTTATTTGAATTCTTAGATAGTTTATCCGATCTTTCTTGTCTTGTGTAAGTATATTTACTAATAATATGGAGTGAATATGAAAGATATTAATTTGCCGATGGTAATAGATTCAAATTTACTAGAAAATCATAAGATGGTGTCATCTATTAAATCCGATGGAATGGAATATTTTTAATTATTTTCGTTCGTATCCCGCAGGTGACCCAGGTGGCCCGGATTGCTGTTACTGGCACTCGGGTTGGATTCCCGAGGGGGTGAAAAACAACCCCTCTGACATATAATTAAAAATATTCCATTCCATCGGATTTAATAGATGACACCATCTTATGATTTTCTAATAATATGGAGTTTAGAAATACCTGGATTGACATATTATGTATTATTTTGCAGCTATCAAATAAAAAGCAAGACTTATTATCCTTATAATAGATCATGGATCAAGGAAAAGGTTTATTTGATGTTGAGAAGACAAGCCAATGCATCTTCCGAAGAAGAATAAAACTTTCATCTGATTCAATGGTTATTTTTTTAACAATATATATTTTAAGATAATAACAAAAGATTAAATATTTAAATATAAATAGCAATTGTTTTATTATATAAAATAATATTTCTTTAGTTTATGTATAAATATATAGAAATATTTTAATACTTTTCCCAAAATATTAACAAAAATTTAAAATATAAATATAAAATAATATAACGAAAATATTTTAGTACATAATACTATATTATTTTTTCCGAAAAATAGATTGAAGATTGGGTAGTGTAGGGGGTCTTGGCTGAAACATTTGAGTAACTCGTTGTCGCATTTCTCTTGGTTCTTTATTTACTGGTTCTTGTCTTGCTTCCAGGGATCTGAAAATAAACAAAAGAAAAATATCATTTTAGGGTTGTGTTTAAAAGTAAATCATGCAGGTCTGTTTGTCTATCAGAGCATTGTAGCTCGTAAAATAAACAAGATACAATCTTGATATATATTGATATATTTAAAAAGAACTGTGTTTGTTGGCCCTAATTTATTTTAATGAATTGGCTAATGGGTCAGTTATGGGAAAAAAAGTTGAAATAAAAGCTAACTTTTATTTAATAATTTATTAGATAGCAGTACTATGATGTTTTTATTATTTATTATTTGATCTTAAATGAGGCAATTAAAACCATGAGAACAGTTATAGGTTCTCGTAAGGAGAAAAAAGACTTAAGAAAACAAAATCTTCTATGTCCTTATCAATATTTTTTTATTTTAAACTGGGAGACAGTTTCGGCCGACACTCTCAAGCCATCATCAGTCTAAAAAGTACAAACACATAAAACTTTACAATTGCAATACAATCAAGAAACAAAAATCAGTCCACTCACCCTCAGTTTTTCAATAGTACATTGGTAAAATTAACTTTACATTTTCTCTGCAATTCAACAAAACAATTTAACAACAATGCAATTTAACAACTGGTGTTGGAATTTTGTTGAATTGCAGAGAGAATGTAAAGTTAATTTTACCAATGTACTATTGAAAAACTGAGGGTGAGTGAACTGATTTTTGTTTCTTGATTGTATTGCAATTGTAAAGTTTTATGTGTTTGTACTTTTTAGACTGATGATGGCTTGAGAGTGTCGGCCGAAACTGTCTCCCAGTTTAAAATAAAAAAATATTGATAAGGACATAGAAGATTTTGTTTTCTTAAGAATCTTTTTTCTCCTTACGAGAACCTATAACTGTTCTCACGGTTTTAATTGCCTCATTTAAGATCAAATAATAATTAATAATTTATTTTGGGCAGACGTAATCGATATTTTACAACGTTTCGAGCGCTACACCGCTGCTCTTCATCAGTGCACGTCAACTGGAAAAGATTATTGCATGTTTTAAATATTTGTTTTAACTTTTAATAATAAATTTTTAAAGGGTGGAATTGAGGATTATATAGTACTCACCCAAGTCACAAAAACACGCAAAATGTATCTCCAGCAGACGTTTTATATTTGGAATCATTACACTGGTAAACAAGCTATTTCAACTGAACAATTTCAATTACTGTCCTTCGTTCTGCCTTCATTTTACATATTCAGTTGAAATAGCGTGTTTACCAGTGTAATGATTCCAAATGTAAAACGTTTGCTGGAGATAAATTTTGCGTGTTTTTGTGACTTAGGTGAGTACTATATAATCCTCAATTCCAACCTTTAAAAATTTATTATTAAAAGTTAAAACAAAAATTTAAAACATGCAATCATCTTTTCCAGTTGACGTGCACTGATGAAGAGCAGCGGTGTAGCGCTCGAAACATTGTAAAATATCGATTACGTCTGCCCAAAATAAAGTAACAAATAGAAGTTGGCTTTTATTAAAACTTTTTATTTTCCCATAACTGGCCCCTTAGCCAATTCATTAAAATTGAAATTGATGTTATATTTTAAACAATTTTCGATGCTCTTTTACTCGGTCTTGATAAGTTATACAATTATATTCATTTTCCCCAAATCAAAAATCATATTAAGATTTTAATCGATTGATTATTTTGTGGAAGATCGAATTTTTGTGTGGTTTAAGTTAGTTGTTTCACCATATTATGGGTTTTCTTAAAAAAAAAAAAAAAAAAATTTTATCATAGTCTTTGTTATCCCCGTGAAGATCTTTTTAAGTAGAATTCGGCTTAATTTTTTTTTAAATTTATTTGTTTTTAAAACGATAATGTAAAAGAGCTCCAAAGTGGTCATTTTTAGTTGATTTTTGTATCTGACAGTGGTTGAGTAGTTTTTGAGGGGGACACTAGTAAGTTTTTACTCTGTTAAAAGAGATAGTGATGTAGCCATATCGCTAGAGCACAGGAGTTCGAATCGAGTTTACTCTGGATCAAATCTCGTTTCCTAACAATTTTAATCCCTGGCAAAAATACAAGTAGCCTCAATAAATCCAGGGTAATGCAACGGGAAACCACCCCTGAGAACTATTTCCCCAGGAAAATTACTAATGGAGAGGATGTTTTCCATAGTAAAAACCAAAGCTCGGAATCGAGTTTGATACTTAAAGAAGAATGATAGAATAATTGCCTGATGGTAGCTAGAACGGTAGCTCTATGTGGTGAATTGGTCTCTAAAGTCGCTTCAAGAGCTCTTAATCCAGAAAGCACGGCGTGTCTGGATGTAGCGATTTCTGTAGCAGCTGCCAATGCCTCCATTAGGGCCGCAGTTAGAGCAGCACGGCGGGAAACACTTTCAATCGCGGCTGCACGGCCTGCTACTTCTGCCAATCTAGGGAGGGCAATTTCATCTCGGAATCGGGAATCGCATCGGTCCAAAACTTGTCCTAAGGCTGATTAAGAAAATAAAATAAAATAAATATAAATACAAAATAAATTATAATGTTTCATTAATCGTATCCATATGTATAATTGTTAGTTGGGATCGTAGGAAACTGGAAGATTAATTGAATTGTATTCAAAAGATCAAAGATTCACAAAAATATTTAAATTTCATTATTGATAAAAGAAATATTTTTAAACTTTTTATTCTATAAATATGCGTTATTAAGGTAGTTCTTTCGCGACAACCCACACAAAAAGTTTTAGCCTCGTAACAACTCTATACATATGAATGGTGATAAAATTTTAGGTTACCCCCCCCCGCTTGGACAATTCGATCGCGACACACTTTCGAGATAAAAAGTAGATCTTATATACATCGGGCACCTTATATACACACACACCCATAAAAAATTCCTGGATCCACCCTTGTCTACCATATGTAAAAAATTTCATTTTAAATTGCAATTATTTCATGTTTGGTGTGGTAAATCGTCTTCAAATTTTAACAGTGTGTTTATTATGCTTTTAATGACTTTTATATTCCAAGTTTCGAAGACTTCTTGAATTTTTGCATTTGTGAAAGAACTACCTTAATTATTATTTTATAAAAGAATTGGATTAATTTCTTAAGTAGAACATATTATAATTCAATTTTTAATTATACATTTCATATGAAGTAGAAACTAAAAAAAATATGAATACCTTGTACAAGTACAAGGAGCATATCTGGATCATCTCGTGATGTAGGATCACTTAGGAATGTTTGAAGTTGAACATAGCATTTGTCATGAACGAATCGGACATTATTGGAAACGATCAATGAAGCGAAAGCGGGAACAGTAGCCGTTCGGACTCTCCTGAAATTATTCCGAAAAAAATTTCAAAGTAATGGCATTATTAGAAATTATAAAAATATTTTTCACTATTGTATAAATAACACAGGTCGACAAAATTTTTTTTTCCTTGTCCTAAGATTTATTTCATGATTTTTCTATTCAGTGTGCATCAAAATAAAGGAAAAATACTTATACAGTGGTACCTTGAGATACGAATTTAATTCGTTCTGTGATCATCGTCGTATGTCAAAAAAATCGTATCTCAAAGCAATTTTACCCATTTAAAATAATGTAATATATATTAATGCGTTCTAGTGATATGAAACTAACCCAAAAGATAGTTAAATTACACATAATATACACAATTTGTAAGGTCAGGTGGGGTAACTGGGGCCAGGGGCAACTGGGCCAGGGGTCCTGTAACCCCAGAGCTTTTTAATTTTACCGCATTTTTTAGCCCAATTCACTTTTTCATATTGGTGGGAAATTTTCAGTGTTCCTGAATTAGATAAATTTCTTTTAAGTTTATTTTATACTTAAGTACTTAGTTAAGTTAATTACTTATTTACTTATTTACCTAGTTATGTGCTTACTTCTTACCTAGTTGCCTTACCCAGTTCCTTGAAAATATTGAGACTTGAGTAAGTACTTAATTAAGGCTTTCTTAAGCATAAGGAACATATTTAACTTTATTTCAATGGGTAAAATGAAATTATTTTGTTTAGTTGATTGATTTATGATACTTTTTTTGTATTTTCTGTAATTAAAATCGATTTTAAAAATTATACTTGGCGTTTAAACTTATCTACCTTAAAAAATTCAATAGAATAAAAAAAAATAGAGGTCTTGGTGCAACTGGGCCAGCCTAGTCAGGGCCCAATTACCCCGAATCGCTTACATCTTTGATTATTTTTAATCCATATTCAAATGAGACTAATTCTACCTACGGCCAGGGCCTTGAGGGATAGGGGAACATGTCCAACTGCTCAAAAGATGTTAAAAATTAAAAAAATAGCAAATAGGCTGGGCTGGTCCAATTTCCCCACAACGCGTTTAACTGGGCCAACCGCAAAACTTTACATTCAACTTAAGATAATTCCAAAATTTTGAATAATCAAAAGTTGAAAGTATTATGATTATTTGAAGAAAATTTCATCTTTTAATTAATATAGTCACGAGATCTATAAATTGTGAGGAAGCTTAGTTATAGCCAAAAATATGGAGTACTATCCTTGGGAAAACAAAAGAGGCTGGCCCAGTTACTCCACCTGACCTTATATAGATAAACGAGTAATAATACACATAATGTTTATTAATTTGTTTATTAATATATTAATAACACACAATGTTTATTATTCATCACTTTAACGTCAGGCCTTTTTGGCCTCACTTTCCTGACTTTCACTGCGTGAGACCTTCATAAGGTAACGATCAAGAGAGGTCTGTTTCTTTCTTCCTTTTTAAAATGTTACAAAAGAATGTGAGACACCTATCATCAAATAAGGCACATCGCAAATTCGTATCTCAAATTTTTCGTTGTATGTCGAGGTATAAATTTTAGAATATTTCATGTTGTATCTCAAAACATTCGTATGTTAGGACATTCGTATCTCAAGGTACCACTGTATTCCATATAAAGTTTGCTTTTGTAGTGGTTATAATAATAATAAACGACGAAATTTTCTAGTCCCATTTATTAAACAGCAATATTTGAAATCAAAATATTTTATTGACGTAATGGAAAACAGCTTTCTCTTTGATTTTCAAATTACGACTTGTTTTTAGCTCAATTAGAACTCGAGTTATAACTAAAAAACTAAAACTACGTGATTATAAAGGACAATAAACATATGTAGATAAAAACATATGGTCTTAGTTTTTTTACTGATAACTCGGGTGCTAATTGAGCTACAAACAAGTGGTAATTTGAAAATCAAAGAGGAAGCTGTTTTCTATTTTTATTTCAAATATTGCTGTTTAATATCTAATGGGACTCGAAAATAGGTCAAAATGGCCTTTTTCGTCGTTTTGACCGATAATATCTCGAAACTCTGACTTGTTGTAAAAAATCGAGAAATTGCATGAAAACCAGCGTATGAAACTCTACTGGAATCCATTGTTAGGTTTACGGGTACACATTTTTGTCGACCTGTATAATAGTCAGCACGAAAACTGGTTTGATTCTTTTCATTTCCACTATTAGAAGTGAAGTGGTTAACATGAAGTACAGATAAGTTCTAATTGATTTTCTCAGAGAGCTAGAGGTGAATACCTAGGTCATTTTAATATTATCACATCTTTAAAGTTTGACTAGAATAGAGCATGAAATCAACAATTTAGTATACCCCATACCAGTCAATGTTGTGAATTCTAAGCACAACACCAGAGACAGCAATGGGCATAATTTTTCAATATAATTGAAAGTAATGGAAGGCAGCCCAGATGTAGTGTGGAAAGAAAAAATTAACACATATCCAAATAAGGTGTAATTTATTGGAAAGGAGGAAGGATTCCAGGCTGCTTTCCATTACTCTCAATTAAAAATTCTACCAGTCCGTCTCTCTCCAGAAAAAATTTCGTTGCAAAAATTTCAATATAAAACGTCGGGTTTATTTAAAAGTTTTGAAGATTGTTTTTTAAAGGATTTATGTTAATTTTAATTATAAAACAATCAATAAAAAAACTTTTCTTTTAAAAAAAGTATAGTTTTAATTTCTTCCATCTTCTCTATTTAAATGAAAAAGTTAATCAGTGAATGAAGTACATTTGTAGGTATTTGGACAAGAAACTAAAAAAATCGCCTTTTAGACGCCTGATGAAGCCTAAATAAAATCGGCAAAACGTTGATTTTTTAGTTTCTTGTCCAAATACCTGCAAATGTACTTCATTTATTAAATAACTAGCTATTTTAATAAAGCTATAACTTTATTATTATTATTATTATTAGCTGCAAGGCCCGCCTTCGGCGGCCCTCTTGCTAGCCAGTGGGCTCGCTCCCTGGACCGCCACCCCGAAACCGACTAACCACCCCCACCCCACCCCACCACCGCAATGTACAGACAAAACCTTAATTATATATATATATATATATATAGATAATTTCATTTAAATTGGTAACCATCACGACCCCTGGACCCCCACCTCTCGAACCCCCCCCCCCCCCGAAACACACCCAGCATCCCCACCCCAATGTACAGACAAAACCTTAATTTTATATATCGTCGCCTTAGAGAGTAAACCTGCTAACTCACAACAAGGAAATTTTACAGGAGAGAGAAAAAACAAACAAAATTTAATATTGTTGTTATGGAAAAAATATTTTTCAAATTTTTTTCTACAACTTACGATCGTAATTTTAAGTAGCAGGTTTACATGGACAATGCTGCATCTCTTTTTCTTTCGAACGGTATTAATATGTCATATATGATAAAAAAATGGAGTTAGCAGGTTTACACTCTAACCTGACGATATATAGATAATTTTATTTAAATTGGTAACCATGACGACTGTTTTTGTTGGGGGACGGACATAGGTACATAGACAGATAGGTACATACACAAGCAGGCACAAATGCCCTTTAGTAGTATGTGATATGGAGGCGATTGAGTTCAATGTTAATGAGTGATTCTTACATTTCATGATCAGAGGCCAGAGTGACTAAAGCCGGCATCAATCGGTTAGCAATTAACTCTGGAACGGCTGGAGTTGAATCAGCTAATTTGGGTGCAGCTGCAGTGCAGAGAGAAGCAGCAGCTTCTCGGACAGCTGGTCTTGCATGGACCACGCCTTCCCATATGGCTCCCAGCAAAGGCTCCCGATGATTACTTTCATCGCAAATAAGAGAAGCCACAGTCCGCGTAAGACAATCAATAGGAGCCCCGCAAAGTGCCAACGCAACCAGAATTCGTGAAACATTTGAAGCCGCTTCATTTGGATTATCATAACAGACGCCAGCAACAGTTACAGGGACCAGAGCCATTGGAGGCCATTTATAAGGAGTATTATTAATTCCTTGAGCAATGCGGTTCTCTAATAAACTTAAACGATTAATAAAGAGAGGTCGAATGAATTTTTCAGTAATTATATCGCCGAGCATAAAACAGATTAAGCGGAAACCAGAGACGAGAGAAGTACATTCCGGCGTTCCAGCTTCGATTGCTTCAATCACATCCAACAATTCTGGTATCATTGTGTTGATCACCCAATTCAATGAAGTCCACATCTAAAATAAATATTTAATATGTTAATTTTATTTTATTTAGGGTTACCATATTTTTTTGGGCCTAACCAAGGATATATTTTTGAAATTACTTAAGTTTACTAAAACATTAAAATTTATTTATTAAGGTAGTTGATTCACCATATGGGTTTTCTTAGGATTTTTTTGAAATTTAGAAAGATTATTATTTAAATACTTCTACATCGATTGGTGGCAAAACGAAATTTATGAACAATATAGTTCCTGAGATATTAAATTCCAAAGATAGAGTTTTTCAGACTCTTATACATTGCACTATACGGGATATCGGAAAGTTTACATACATATTTAATTATAATTAAGAAACCCTTCTTATTGTTAAAAAAAACTAAACCAATATTAAACAATAACTAATACATTTTTTAAGAAAATTTTAATTCATAGTTACAACACAGTTTCTGAGATAATAATTAATAAATAATGAAAAATTTACACTAAAAACAAGCTGGCAACAACGCATGTATTTAACCTAAAAAGTGTGTTAACTTTAGTACATTTTTTTTACGTTTTTTCGATTCAGCCATTGTCTCAACAGCTTTCAATCGCTTACTAAGAACTTTTCGTTTTATAAATCGACCTTTATAATGTATTTTATCTATCATTTCTATGATAAAATATATACAAGCTCGGACAATGTTGCCAGATTTCTTTAAAATCTTTAAACGTCTTTATCTCTGCAAATAATGGTCTGAGAGCCTTAAAACAATCTGAATCTTTAATTAATTTTATAAATCAATGGCACGAATCATTCTAGATATTTATAATATTCAAATTAATAGATACCTGTTGGGAAGAATAGAAGTCAAATCGAGCTTCTAATACTGCTATATTTTGACAAGAGAAACTCTCAGCTCGAGTCAATTCACAACCCAATATAGCCCATCGACTATCAGGCAAGGGATCACATTCTCTATCCGAAGGAGAAGTCGATCCTAGCCAAACAGCTAGGAAGGGCATCGATAAATTGAATATATTTATAAGGCGAACCATCTTTGCAGAAGAATCCGGTTCTAATACAAGGGCCTGAAAAATCAATTTATTTTATTACAACAATAATACATTTTAGTATAAGAAAAAGAAAAATTCACTAGAATATAAAAATAAATAAATTAAATTAAAGTAAAACTAAATTATTATTGTTATTCAGTTCCATTATCAGAATTAGATGTGGCAAATCAGAGGAAAAAAGGAACAATTATTAACACAGTGTTAAATCATGCGATCAATTGCGACGTTTCGCCAATTTATTATGGCTTCATCAGGATCTTGATCAAATTTATAAAAGAAATGACTAAGTGTTTTATAAATTTGATCAAGAGCCTGATGAAGCCAAAATAAATTGGCGAAACGTTGCAAATGATCTCATGTTTTAACACTGTGTTTATAATTGTTCCTTTTTCCTCTGATTTGTCACATCTAGTAAAAGTAAATGTATTATATAAATATTTAATTTTATATAGTTAAGATAAAAAGGTGGTCCCCAACAAGGGACTACTTTCAATTAATTAAAATATTCTTCTAAATTCGAAAAGCAATGGAATGACTTTTCCCACAATATATGATATATGAATATATGCATTCATATGCCGATGGAAAGAGACTTTAAATTTCTAAGAAACTTCAGAGTTTCTAATTTTGGCAATCAATTCCCGAGGGGGTAAAAACAACCCTTCTGACATATCATATAATTAAAATTAATCCTTTCCATCTCGGGTCAAATAGATGAGAACCTCATGTGATTTTCTTAGAAATTTAAAATCTATTTCTCTCGACAAATTGAACTTTTATATTCATCTTTTTTTGTTATAAATTTCAATTAAAGATAAAAGTAAATAAATATTATATGAAATATTCATTTACTATGAGTTAAGATTTCGTAAATGAATATTTCATATAATAATCACAATCTCTATTAATTATTATAAATTTCAATTCATAAAATAATCCGATAAAGATGTTATTTTTTTTTAAATTTATTTATTGTCACCGGGAACAAAGTCCATTTAGACAGCACATCATTAAAGTGTTAGTAGGGTTAGTGAGGGAGCCGAGTTTTAGCTGGTAGAAATTTTATATGTTAGCCAGGATCGTACCCCGTCCTTCCGCTCCAACATCGTCATCATCGATGCAGAAGCGGGGCCAGTGCGTTAGCCAGCTCGGCCAACCTGACTCCCCAAAGATGTTATTAATAAATATGAATTTCTTTGTATCTACTCTTATTAAACGAGCAAAAATTGTATATTTATTTATTTATTTATATATTTGTATCTTGGTTATATTTTGAAAACGACTCTACCGATTTTGATGAAATTCACGGGTTAGGGGGTTTTTGGGGTGACAATTCGATCTGTCACGGTCTCATCTTCGACAAAATTGTTTTTGATGGGTTTTTTCGTAATAAAATTAATTATTCTCAGGTAGACAAATCCCATTCTTAGGGTTTTAAAAAAAGGTTTCCCTTTTCCTTTTATACCCAGGCAGACAATGGGTTGTTTGTTTCATTGTTCTAAAAGGCCTTGAAGAAGTATTGTGATTGTGGATTTTAACATATTTTGTTCTCCCTAAACGTTAGAAATATTAATAAACGTTTTATAATTGTTTTTATAAAGAACTTTATTTATTTAATAGAATAAAAAATAATCAAGAATTTATTTAAAAATATATTTCGCATAAGCAGGTCTCAATTTTCTGAAAAAACAACACATTTTGATAGGTTTTATTTATTAATTGGATGAATAAAAATGAATCATATGGTTGAATCAAAACAGGTTCAGAAGGTGGGGCGCAGTGGTGGGGAATCCGGGGGTAGGGCGAGGTTTCGGGGTGGGGTCGAGCGGGGTGGGGGGGGGGGGGGCTACATTGGGCGACTATTATATATTTTTGTATTTTTTTAATTTGAAAGCGGCTCTCAAATAAAAATCGACCTTTTTATCAGAATTTTAAATTAAAAATAATATTAAAATAAAGCTTTTAACTGAAGAAGTTACCGAGCATCGCTCGGTGCCTCCAGGTACTTTCATTTAAGTAAAGAAGAAAAAAAAATCATTTAAATATGTACAAATCAAATTAATATATGTATTAACCTTTAAGCGCGAAAGAAGTTTTGTTAAAATTCCTGAATGAAGTGTAGCACTTTGTAAAGCCCATTGAAATAATATTGGTGCGAGAAGTTTTTCACAAGCACTTGCTACAGTAGAAGCGTCATCTTCAAAGGCAGCAAGGGCTAACGATTCACAGTCAGTAACATCTGCAGACAATGCAAGAACTCCTGCAAGGGAGACGACAGCGGATGCTCGAACATTCTAAAAATACATTTGAAAGATAGATATTAAAATAAATTATATTTAAAATTGTATGATGCGATACGGGTCCATTTTTTTAAAATATTAAATAAGGATTCACAGTTATTTTAGATTTCAAGTTTATCAGAACAAAATTAATACAATTGGGTCGTTTTGTCTAATTCATTAGAGATTTTTAAGGGTCTTAAATTCATTGTTTCTGCTTGAGTTTATTAAGGTAGTTGTTTCACCATATGGGTTTTCTTAGGATTTTTTTGAAATTTAGACAGATTATTATTTAAATACTTCTGCATCGATTGGTGGAAATCATCATCATCATTGAGTATACAGTCCTAAGACTGGTTTGATGCAACAATCCGTCTCCACTCGACTCTGTCCCCCGCCAGCTGTTTAACCTCTCTAAATGTCTGGCATCCCATAGCCCCAATTATTTGGTTGAAATATTCTAATCTGGGTCTTCCCCTTCCCCTTTTCTTTCCCACCTCCCCCTCCAAGATATCCCTAAGCAGTCCCCCATGTCTCAGTGTGTGCCCCATCATCTGACCTCTTCTCTTCTTCAGACTTTTCCACAAGGTTCTTCTTTCTCCGATTCTTCCAAGAACTTCTTCATTTGTAATTTTATCCATCCATTTGATATTCATCATTCTTCTGTAGCACCACATTTCGAAAGCCTCCAATCTCTTTCTCTCCGCTTTTCCAATTGTCCAGGTTTCACACGCGTACATGGCTATGCTCCATACATATGTCTTCAATAGCAACTTCCTGTTTGCTAAGCTGATTGAGGAGGAGCATAGTAGTTTTTGTTTTGAATTAAACCTCATTTTTGCTTGGGCAATTCTTGATTTAATTTCGTTTTCGCTCCTCCCATCCCATGTTATTTTACTTCCTAGGTAGCGGAATTCCTTAACTCCTTCTAGGTTTTCTTGGTTAATTTTGATGCATTCCTGTCTCGTTTGTTCTTTTTTTGTACATACTAGGACCTTGGTTTTATTCTTGTTTATTTTCATTTTGATTTCTTCTATTAGAATTTGGTTAATTCCATTCAAGGCGTCCTCTAATTCTTTTTTGGAGGCAAAATGAAATTTATGAACAATATAGTTCCGGAGATATTAAATTCCAAAGATAGAGTTTTTCAGACGCTTATACATTGCACTATACGGGTATCGGAAAGTTTACATACATATATTGGTAATTATAATTAAGAAACTTTTCTTACCATTGTTATAAAAATCTAAACCAACATTAAACAATAACTAATACATTTTTTAAGAAAATTTTAATTCATAGTTACAACACAGTTTCTGAGAAAATAATGAAAAATTTACACTAAAAACAAGCTGGCAACAATGCATGTATTTAACCTAAAAAGTGGGTTATCTTTAGTAATTTTTTTGATGTTTTTTCGTTTCAGCCATTGTCGTAACAGCTTTCAATCGCTTATTAAGAATTTTTTGTTTTATAAATCTCCCTTTTTAATGTAGTTTATCTGACATCTATGATAAAATATATACAAGCTCTGGCAGTGTTGCCAGATTTGTCAAACGAGAACGGAATTGGCTAGTAGTGGTACATAAACAGCAAAAAGTTTTGGGCAATTTATTGGAATTCTTCCTCCTTTCCTTTCAAACCGACGTTTTGGAGGATTCTTCCCTCCTTCTTCAGGGTTTCAAGGGGTCAATGAAGGAAACAAATAATTAAGAAGGGGAAAAAAATTGTTTTTCTATGCCTCTGCTAAGGAAGAAAAAAATGTTTTAAACACTGCTGTGGAGAGAGGAAGGAAGCATTTTATTTGTTTCCTTCATTGACCCCTTGAAACCCTGAAGAAGGAGGAAAGAATCCTTTGAAACGAGAAGGAGGGAAGAATCCTCCGAAAGGTCGGTTTGAAAAGAAAGGAGGAAAGATTCCAATAAATTACACCTTATTTGATGTATTAATTTTTTCTTTCCTCACTACCCCTGGGCCGCCTTCCATTACTTTCAATTAATATTAAATTAATTTTGTTTTAATTACCAGAAGTTAAAAATAGGAGTCACTGCATATTTCTTATTACAAATTTTACCTCGTCCCGATCCTCGAGTACCAATTGTCGGAGCATAGAGACAAGTAAGGACTGTCGAACAAGAGGAGCCAGGCTGGGAGCAAGTACTCCACAAGTTTGGGCAGCCAATTGTCTTCTTTCTGCATGTCGATGTCCTAATTGTTCCCAACAATGAGGAAGAACCTCTGCTTCAATGAGGTTGGCATGGCCATGACGAGCTAACCAGGCCACTCCAGAAACACAAACAGCCCGATCGGATGCACCTGGACGCTATAAAAAGAAACAGAACGCAAAGTTAAAACAAATTCTAATTAAATATATTATTTATAAAGATTTAAAGCAAAGAAAAGCATCATAAGATATTATAGACGACTCGTTAAATGGATTTGATGAGGCCAATGTCAATCAAAACAAGAATAATTTTTTTACTTTATCCAATGCGAAGGATGGGTAAAATATTGTAATCGGTCTCGTGGCAAGCGCGACTTCAAAGGGTCCTCAGGTAAAGACTACGGAACCCATGGTCTCAATTAAAGTCACAAATTGTAGTATTCAATTAGGTTGAATTTTAGCACGTGACGGTTTTGCCAAAAAATACATGGGGTCTCGCCCAGAGCCCAAAAAGTGTGATTTTTTCCACCACTTGATTGAAATGAAATTGAAAACCTACCATTATTTTAATAATATGAAGCGCTGATTAGTTTTTGGTACATATCGGCCCACAAACAGTACTTTATTTCAATACTTTTTTAGTTTTTTCTAAATATTTTGAAAATGACTAAACCAATTTTGATGAAATTTAATATTGTGATTAAGTACCGTGAGGACCCCCAAAAAGGTCATATAAAGTTTTTTTTTTTAAATTATATTTTAAAATACTTTACCCTAGAATAAGATAGTACATTGGATAAAGTTTAGCAACGATCCGTTGCAGTTTATTTCTGATAGTAGCAGAGTTTAAAATAAGAATAAATAAATAAATCAAAGAACTGTGCCCAAAATCAAAAAAAGAGCTCTAGTTTGGCTAAAAACCCCGCTTTGTACATTCCTCTTGTTATTAAAGAGGAAAGGACTTGATACCTTTATGCGTGGGGTATGAACCCAGTAGCTTGAGTATTAGCTTACCTTTTCTTGCGCTTTAGTGTACGATGCACTTTAATTTTTGATATTAACAGTAAAAGTTTGATTCTTTTAAACGCAAGATAAAGATGAAAGTCACATTACCCACCCTATCAAGGTGATCCTTTTTATTAGGCACTTTACCGTGCTGATAAACCACACGTATGGTACTTTCATCCTTTTACCATAACGTTTCCCATCAATGCTCCGGTGTTTCCCAACAAAGTTAGCAGTAAATGACCTGCAAGCATGTTCGCTATCAGCCGAACTGCCAAAGTTTCTGGCCGGATAATATTACTAATGGTTTCGATGCATACTATAAAGGTATTAAAACGGGTGGGGTTCCTTGGGGGGCAAATGTGCGAATATATGTACCGTGTGATTAATTCACCCAAAAAGCATAAAACTTAGTAAAACCGTAAATTCGAAACTCAACAAATTGGTTAACAAGTGTTTGCGTCAAGAAGCCCCCCCTAGAACTATCAAGCCCCCTCAACTTACCAACCCCCCAACACCGTTAGTTGATTAAACATTAAATTTGTTTAAATAATTTAAAATAAAATAGTGGTCTTGTAAATGAAATCACCTTCGGGCCTTCATCCCTTAAACTTCAAGGGAGCAAAATTTTTACGTCTTCAACCTCCAAAGCTGACATTTTCCTATCCATCTCAAGAAGATCCTATTGAATCATTTTGAATATTTAATATATTCATGATTGAAGCAGTTTTCTGGTGATAGTAATAAATCTAAATCTAGTTAGCACAGCCACATTTATCTGTTAAAAACGATGCTGTCGAAATGTCCCGGACATTGTTTATAACAGATGAATATGGCTGAGTTGACTCTTGATCATATCTATTATCATTTGAAAATGTCTTCAAAAGAGTTTGAAAGGTCATTTATTTATTTATTTAAATGTATTTATATACATATATATTACACTATGATACATTGGTAAACCAAACATAATCTTAATATCAATTACAAATATTCATGAATAATATTACTATATAAGTTCTAAGGCAGGGTTGTCCAACCCGCAGCCCAGCAACTGCAATGAATGTGGCCCTACATAAAATTATAAACTTCCTTTTTAAGATTTTCATGTACCTACTTACTGGAAAACATATCTGATACCTAAATCATCCCAAAAGTTTTCGAATAATAAAAGGGCAAATTTTCAATTTTTAATGTGAAAAAATATATTAGGATTTCGAAAAAGTAATCGCAATTGTGACATACCATATATTGACTTCCATTTTTATTAAATAGAAATATTTTACCTGGAAACTTTATGATAGCTGTTATCAGAGATTGAACTAAAAGAAAAATTTAATGTCTCTTTATTAAAATTTTATAAAAATTATCTAACCAGAAAAAAATTGTTATTGTTTTGAGGAGAGAATTAAGAATAACAAATTGAAATGTCTCTGTGGCCCTGTGTTCTAATTTTTGTGAAGACTGAACAAGTACGGTGATTTTTTTTTGGGTGAGGTAATTTAAAACAAACATCACAACATGTAATATATTTAAAAAAGTTCTTTAACTTAATTTAATATCTAACCATACCTAAAGATCTATTATTGTACAAAAAACAGATCCACTGAAGAAGGAATATTGTACAAAATTTCCGAAATATTTGGATAAATAAATAAAAAAAAAAAAAACTATTTAAAATTTAAATAAGCTGACGTGTTCAGATGTGGCCATCCACTTGACTTTACCATACAACCTGACCCCTCACTTATATTTAATATTTAATAAAATTATTTATAATCATGTAGGGGAGGGGGGTTAGTTTTTGCATTTTTAGATTACTGGGGGCCCACTGATTATGTATACAAAATTTGGTTGAGTTTGGTACAAGAGCCTATATTTTCATTTTTTGAACCCCCCCCCCCCATTTTGGGCGGTTAGTTTTTGCATGTTTAGACTTCTGGTTTCCCACTGATTATGTATACAAAATTTGGTTGAGTTTGCTCAAATAGCCTAGATTTTTAGTTTTAACCCCCCCCCCCTTAATTTTAGGTCGATATGCACCAAAATTTAGATTCAGCTCTTAATCTCAATGGACCAAAACTATACGTGAAATTTGGTTTCGATATTCAAACTAGTTTTTGAGCTAGCTCGTCCACAAAGATTTGGTAACACACAGAGTAACTAACTAACAGACATTTTGACAAACCAATTATTATCTCAAAAAATATAATTTTTTCGATTTTCTCTTATTAGAGCTTTTTTGTAGAGCGAAATGCAATGGTTTCGCTCAATTTTTTTAATCAAAATAGTTTCAGCCGTTTTTGAGATATTTCGAAAAAAAGAAGGAAAAAAAACACTTTTTTCATGCACGATTACAATACTTGACCATACCCTGTATGGTAAAGTAAAAACTGCTGAAAAATAGGCCTTTCATTTAATACTTATAAGAATCCTCAAGCACCACAGTGAATCGAAATAGATATAATAATAATCTTTATTAATAATTACTTTATGTAAATTGAATAACAATTGCAGCAGGTGGTCCCTTATTTTTGAATCTGGATGATCTCGAATCGTCCGGACTAAAAGGGGCACAATTTCTCCCCGTTTATTTAAAATGACATTAGGTACGATTTTATTCAAAGTGGATCCAACAACATGCACAAGAGTATCATCCATGAGTTTTTCTTCTTGTGAATCCCCAATCGGCGGAGATAATAATACAGCAAGTTGCCGAGCATATGTTTCGGGCAAAGGTCGATCGCCTCTTTCTTCCCGGTGAGAAAGAGGCATTGATAATACAGCAATAGGATTACTCTCTGAAGTGGGCACGGAATTATCAATTATATCCGATGATCCACTCGGGAATTCTTCTAAAATATCTTGTTTTTCCTACGAAGAAAAATAAAATACATTTAATAAAAAAACAGGAAACTATTTAATTTTATTAATAGAGAAATCAATATGATATAGAACACATTTCATAAAAACAATCCGAATGTATTTAAATATTTTTCTAATTAATATATTAAGTGAGTTTATATCAAAGAGAGTTATTTTTGACCACGACATTTTTAAACAAGATATATATATCAGTAGACCACGGCTGGTTGAGGCTCAAGCTTGAGTTGTTTACCAAAAAAGAATTTAGTCTTTTTGATTTTAAGTCGATTCTTCCACGTTTTCAGTAGAGGTTGCCATTAATAGTCAAAACATCAAAAATAGAATGCAATAAGGTTATTCCTCTAGTAGTAGATAAGAATCGATTGTTATTTTTGATTTTAAGCCGATTCCTCCATGTCTTCAGCAATGGTTACCAATAATAACCGAAACGTTTAAAATCCAATGTAGAATTGTTAGATGAGAATCGATGGCTATTTTTGAATTTAAGTCAACATTGACTGCAAATAGCAAGTGATATCTGATTAATAATATAGGAATAAACATATTAATATTTCAAATGACTTTGGATAAAGTTTAGCAACGATCAATTGCAATTTTTTTTTTAATTCTAATTGTATATTCACAAAACTTATTTTCTTTTAAATTATTATTATTTCAAAGAAAATACTTGTATTACTGAAATGTATACAAATTTTCATTTCTTTTAAGAAAAAGAGGGACATGAGGTAATTATAAATAGGGAGTCAATAAAAATGTCACTAATTGTGCCAAGAGGGGAGAGTGTGATCAAAAATGCTTGGATTTAGGGAGACGTATTTTAGGGACTGTCCTTAAGAACCTTATATTAAACATTTTTTATATAAAATAGTTAAAATGTTATATTTTATTAAATGAATGAAATATTTATAATTTTTTTTCAATTTAAGGTAGTTCTTTCACAAATGCAAAAATTCAAGAAGTTTTCGAAACTTGGAATATAAGTCATTAAAAGCATAATACACATACTGTTAAAATTTGAAGACGATTTACCACAGCAAACATGAAATAATTTTAATTAAAAATGACATTTTTTACATATGGTAGATAGGGAAAGGGTGGGAAAATGATCATTATTTTCTTTTTTTTTCATTGAAGGACTTTCACCATCTTGATGAAAACTAATATTTGTTAGAATAATATATCCGGAGTAACTTAAAAAAAAATTGAAATTATTTACCTCGTAGTATTGATTAAAATAAAAAACAAAACAAATTTGGGAGATTATTTTTAGTGGAGGGGATATAAGTTCAATGGCTTGGAAACGATCCATTCATGAAGAAAATATAGTAGTGTGACAAGTACAGTCACGTTAAAAAAACATAACCTAAAATTTTAGCACTGTTCATATGTATAGAGTGGTTACGAGGCTAAAACTTTTTGTGTGGATTGTCGCGAAAGAACTACCTTAGATATTATTTTATTTATTAAATATGTACTCACTTCTTCATCCTCGTCTATCGCTTCAGCTTCACTATTTTCATCTAAACTAACCATTTCGGCATCTGTAGTACCTGTTATATTAACATTCTTTGGAATATTCACTCGCGTCCACTCTACATCTGTACTTGTACCTGAGCCACCATCATCAGTTGAAATGACCATTTCAAATCGATCAGGAGTAGAGGCACTCGTATTAGAATTAGGCTTTTCCGTAGAAGTGGCTACTGTTACAGTAGTTATTGTAGATTTTAGTTCTAATTCATGCAAACGATTTTGTAAACGTAAAAGCTCCTTATTATCAGTTTCGCTTTCAGTTTGAGTATATTTTTCTTCTACCAATGAATTCGCATTGATTTTACCCGATTCCCGATATAATTGTAAAAGTTCAGGAGGCCGAGATATATTCAAACCGACATCATCCCAGTCATCAAAATCCTAGAATAGTGATGGAAAACTATATAACTTAAAAAAAAATATTATAAAATCTTCACAATTGATATGATATTATTAATTATATTACCTGATTCTCATTTTCGTCAGCAAATGTATTTGAAGTAAGTTTATATCCATTTAGTAGTAAATATTCATTAATTAAAAAATTTAAAGCCTTTTGTTCGTGTGGTTTAATTGGTTCCGTATTTATAGGTTTAAATGCTCCATTTTCAGGGGTAGTTGATTCAGATTCTATAAAAAGGTAAAGAAAAATAAAAAAAAAATGTTCATTATATTATATCTGACCAAAAACATAATTGTGAAAAAGGGGCCAAGTTCGGTACCATCGGCTTCGCCGACAAAAGAGTTGAGATCTAAACGGGTACCAAGTTCCATAGCAGTTGCTTAAATCATACCTATAGGGATGAACAACGATCTTCAAATGATTTAAAAGAAAATTTATTACGTTCTTTGATATTAAATTTATAACTTGGCAAGTTACAATAGTCAATAAATTATGTTTAACGTGATGATATTTAATACAAGCTTAAAATTTATCTAGTTGTTCTTATTTTATACTACAAACAATTTAGTTGGATATACAACTTGCCAAGTTATAAATTCAATATCAAAGAACGAAACAAATTTTCTTTTAAATCAATTGAAAAACATTGTTCATCCCTATAGCCTATGATTTAAGCAACTGCTATGGAACTTGGTACCCGTTTAGATCTCAACTCTTTTGTCGTTTGAACCGAACTTGGCCCCTTTTTCACATTTGTATTTGGTCAGATATCATTAATATTTGAAAAGTTTTATCCTTTAATTTATCTAAATAATTTCATTTTAACATTTATAATAATAATTATTGATTATTTCTCATAAAATATCTGTTAAAAACCCGGACGGTTTTTCATAAATTTCACCCCTTCATTTCCGACCCCTAAGAAGGGAAAGTTTCGGTTTTTCAATTTCCTCCTTTATTAATGTTCCAATCTTTACCAGTATGCCAAATTTCAGAATTCTAGCTTGATTGTATTTTAACTATATGTTAATTAAGCCTATAATCAATTTTACCCCTTCATTTTAGGTTCTGTAAAAGGGAAAGTTTCGCTTTTTTCCCTTTATGGTAATTGTAGCCCAAACTCCATCAGTATGCCAAATTCTAGGATCAGCGGAAGTACTTTAGGTTTTTGATATGTCAGTGAGTCAGTGAGTGTTAAAAATGGCACTTTTTAGAGCTTAATAACTCAAGAACTATATTAGATTTATTCCTTTTTGGGATTCTAGGTGTTCTATTAGGCATGCAAAATTTCAAGTGTCTAAAGTCTAATAGTTTTTGAGTTATGGGGGGGTGGGGGTTCGAAAGTAGCTTGAAATGGTTCCTGTAAATATACACATAGCTCGTTTTTCCGAACTTGGCTGAAGTGTGTCTAGATCGTAGTAATCAGTTCTAAAACTTGTTTGATGCACCTTCTATGCCATGCCAATTCTTTCAATTATCTAATAATCCCGTCCCATATCCTTAATTATCTGGGAAAAATATTCTAAACCTAGATCTTACTTGATTCTTTCCTAAATCACCCTCCAAAATATTACTCGTATTTCAACTTCAAAATTTGAGCCTTTTCTTTTTTTATCCAAATTCTTCCACAAAGTTGTCATTTCTATAATCTTAATGAGAACTTAATCATTTGTAATTCTTCCACCAATTTGATCTTCAACATTCTTTTGTTGCACGATAATTTAAAGGAATCCATTTTCTTTTTCTCTGCCTCTCCAATCGACCAGATACATAGCCATACAGCGCGATGCTGAATACATATGTTTTTAGCAATATCTTTCTATTTTTCTTTCTTTTTTGAAATTTGACCCCTGAAGTGAGAAATGGGGGATTTTTGATTTTGTGGTCTAAAACACAAAAGGCTTCGTATCTTTCTTGTCCTTGGTCCAAACTCAACCAAATTTTGTATTCATAGCCATTAGAAGGCTAGAAATGTAAAAAATAACCACCCAAAATGGGGGGAAGAGTCAAAAAATGAAAATGTTTTTTAAATTAAAGTAATTTTGAAAAAATATGATAATTTGTAGGGTCGAATTTTTTTCACCGTAGTGTATTTAATTTTATATTAAAAAAAAAAATATAATAAAGCTTTGAAGATCATTATCATATATCAAATGTACAAACGATATTAAAAAATAAGCGTTTAAGCAGAAATTTCAAAATCTTGTAACTGAAAAAACCCTAAGGCAAATTTTGTTATGAGCAAAGTTATAGGTGATGTGATTTCTGACAACTTTTGTTTAAGAAAATTCCTCAAAAAAAGGGGGGGGGGGGGGGGAAAAAATAAAAATTATTGCCCTTGGACCAAACTCAAGCAAATTTTGTATAGATAATCTGTGGGCCTCTAGGGAGCTAGAAATGCAAAAACTGGGTGTGGGGGGCCCGGGGTGGGTCTCGAGATGGAATGGATGAGAAGGCTGCGTAATGGTGTGCAGTGTGGGTGCGGAGATGGAATGGAGTTGGGGTGCGGGTGTGGGGGTGGAATGGGTGCAGGGTGGGTGTGTAGCCCCTTGGATAGCAAGAGGGCCGCCGAAGGCGGGTGTCGCAGCTAGTATTAATATAAAGAAAATCTAGATAAATAATCTAAATTTTGAAGAAAAAAAATAGTTTGCCGAGAGTATATAGTTGAATTTTTACCAGTTGCAACAGTAAGATTTGCTCTTAATGCACTTATTGTTTCTCTTGCTTTTCGTAATTCAAATTCCAAAACTGCCACTCGCTCATCGATTCCTCTTTCGCCATCTTCCGAAAACCTTGCTAAATCTAACGAATCGAGTGTTGCTTGGCTTCCAGATCGTGCTAGAAAAAAAAATAAATGTTATAAAATATTGAAAAATTTATTTTTATAAATAATTTGATAATCTATATGGGCTTTTCTAAATATAAATATTAATTTACTACAGTTCCGGCCACGTTTATAATTTTTAAAAATTTTCAATAAAAAGATCTTTTTCTTCATTCGTTTTCATTGTTTTTACCCAATGAGCAGTAAGCGATTTAACGGTGGCCGAACCTGGGGCCCATGAACCCATAGGAACTCACGGAACCCCAAATATCAAAAAATTATAGGGCCCTTTTTAGATCTACAGCCTGGGGCCTCCAAACACTGAAATATGTCACTGCCATTCATTCATATGATTGAAATTTCATTGCATCGTTCATGATCACCAAGTAAGTGCAACACCTATAAGTCTAAGTTAACTTTCAAGCCGAGGGGTGAACCGCGATTGGAATTAGGCTTACACCTCTTTGGAATTATATGGAATTATTTTGGAATTCATTGGATAATGCTCCTTCATCTATTGTCTTCTACTTGGAAATGAAAGTGGAAAGTAGGTGTACACGATATTAGGTCGCGGTTCACCCCTCGTTTCAAACTCAAGAAAGAAAAGTGGCGGAGTTTAAGGGGTTGAGTCGGAATAAAAGTTACCTGTAGAGGCAAGCCTTAAACAAAATAAGGTTCTAGTTAGGGGGTTTTGGGGAATCCTAGAAATCTTTAACTAAATCTTAGGGAATCACTACTCCCTAGAAGAGAGGTTCTTAAACATTTTACATTCATGACCCCTTTTTATCAACGAGATTTTTTCGCGACCTCATGTTGTAAATAAAAATAAAAAATAAATATTCTCCCTTAGATAATTTATTTTTTCGTAAACCATATACATATGAAAAAAAGTTTTAGGATTTGTCTCAAGTATACGAAGACGTTATATATATATTGTCTGTTTGTGGCATATTTTGATTCTGAAATAACTTAATGCTGAAATTGCAATGCGAAATCGCTTAGTGGTATCTTTCAATATGCAAATATAATTTATAATTGCGCTGTACATATGTATTATATCATATTAAAGATAAATAAGAGATTATATTAATGTTTATTTAAATTTATGTATCTGAATTAAATTTTCGCGACGCCAACATTTCGCCCATTTGGGGTCGCGACCCATAGTTTAAGAAACGCTGCCCTAGAACATAATATTTTAATGTATAAGTAATGTTTAATTTTCGCGAAAGCCTTTACATGGGGTTGGAGAACCCTGATTGAGCAACAATTTTTTTTTTACAATTTTATCAGTGAGTAGGTATTATATATCTTTAGGAAAATCCCAAAAGGGCAATTATTTTGATAAGCCGTTGGACTCAGATTAGTCATTCATATGGACGAATATACTAATATATTAATATAAAAGTTCAAATTACTGATAGAAAGCAGACTTTAAATTTCTAAAAAAAAAATACGAGAAATTGTGATCAACTAAATCCAAGTTGTTAGGGGCTATTCATAAAATACTTTATTATTAGTTGATGACACTCTCTCGGGGTTTCTTTAAAATTTATATGAGTAAAATCTATTACAGTGAATGAAGAAAATGATGGTTTTATTCATAATTTTAATGACCTGAAGATGGCCTCTTAGATGGGCTGAAACTATACACTAAATTAATATTAATTAAGAATAAGATTGAAGTAATTTATGGAGACGGACTGATAAGTGAAATTGAGTGGATATTGATGAGGCAGTCCAAAAAAGAAGATAATTTAGACTATCTTTTTATTCATAAACTTACGTTTCGGAGGCTATTCCCTCCTTCAGGGTTTTGAAAAGACATCAGTGAGGGAAATCTGAGGGGTGAACAGTGATTGGAATTAGGTGTACACCGTCTTTGGAATTATGTGGAATTATTTTGGAATTCATTAGATAATTCCCCTTAATCTACTGTCTTCTACTTGGAAATGAAAGTGGAAGTGGACGTAGGTGTACACTATATTAGGTCGCGGTTCACCCTTCGAGGAAATCCAATGCGACATTCCCCTGAAAGAGGAGACAGAGGGAATGTTGCATTGGATTTCGATGAGGCAGTCCAAAAAAGAAGATAATTTAGACTATCTTTTTATTCATAAGGCTACGTTTCGGAGACTATTCCCTCCTTCTTCAGGGTTTTGAAAAGTCATCAGTGAGGGAAATCTGAGGGGTGAACCGCGGTTGGAATTAGGTGTACATTGTCTTTGGAATTCATTAGATTATTCCCCTTAATCTATTGTCTTCTACTTGGAAATGAAAGTGCAAGTGGACGTAGGTGTACACTATATTAGGTCTCGGTTCACCCTTCGAGGAAATCCAATGCGACATTCCCCTGAAAGAGGAGACAGAGGGAATGTTGCATTGGATTTCGATGAGGCAGTCCAAAAAAAGAAGATAATTTAGACTATCTTTTTATTCACAAGGCTACGTTTCGGAGACTATTCCCTCCTTCTTCAGGGTTTTGAAAAGTCATCAGTGAGGGAAATCTGAGGGGTGAACCGCGATTGGAATTAGGTGTACAGTGTCTTTGGAATTCATTAGATTATTCCCCTTATTCTATTGTCTTCTACTTGGAAATGAAAGTGCAAGTGGACGTAGGTGTACACTATATTAGGTCGCGGTTCACCCCTCGAGGAAATCCAATGCGACATTCCCCTGGAAGAGGAGACAGAGGGAAATGTTGCATTGGATTTCCTTCACCGACTTTTCAAAACCCTGAAGAAGGAGGGTATAGCCTCCGAAACGTCGGTTTATGAATAAAAAAATAGTATAAATTATCTTCTTCTTTTTTTTGACTGCCTCATCAATATCCCCTTAATTAAAAATAAGTTTAATTTTATATTTAACTAGATTGTTTGTTTGAAAATAAAATAAAATAAAGAAATGGAATTACGTATGCTTGGTGGAATAGCGTGAGGTTCGAAATTCCCTGGATTGGAAAAGAACTCTTTCAATTTGGGCAGCTCTTTTCCTGCTTCGACTAATTCCGTATGCAGCTCAAGAGCTGTCAACAGCAAATTATCAGACAACAGGCGAACAGCTATTTCACTGTATGAAACTGTTCGAGGCTCGTTAACAGGGATTTCATTTTCTTCACAATTAGCCATATTTTATTATCATATCGAAAATTAATTTAGTTATATGGACAAATAAACGCCTCACATGTTTGCTTGAGCTGACAAGTGACAAGTATGGCTAAACAGAATGAACTTTGAAACAGTTTTTGACAGGTGTTTCCAATTAGGTCAGAAGTTAGAAAAGAGACGAAGAAGCGCTAAATTCAATCTATATATATAAAATTAAGGTTTTGTCTGTACATTGCTCCAAATCACGCCAAATTTTGATTGCACACGTTTCAAGCAAAGTTATGAACAAAAACACCCTCAACAAAATTCCTGTCTGTCTGTCTATTTCAGTGGTTTGCTGTTCAGTTGCTGTTCACTTGCTCACGATTCACGTAAAAACGGCTGAAGGGATTATTATGAAATTCCATATTTACATCAGATGTCTTCTAACTTACGCTTTTAGCTATATAACGTTTTGATATTTTGACCCCAGAAGGGGTTTGGGGGGCCGCACGAATGAAAATTATCACATAACTCCTAAACTATTAACCCTACGGCAAATTTTATAATAAACAAAGTTGTAGGGGATGTGATTTCTGACAACTTTTGTTTAAAAAAATTTCCCCAAAGGAGGGAGGGGAGGGGGTGAAAAAATAATATAAATTCTTGCCCTTGGACCAAACTCAACCAGATTTTGTATACATAATCTCTGGACCCCTAGAGAGCTAGAAATGCAAAAACTAACCACCCAAAATGTGGGGAGGGGGTAAAAAAATGAAAATTCTTTCTTTTGGGCCAAATTCAACCAAATTTTGTATACATAATCTGTGGGTCACTAGAAGGCTAGAAATACAAAACTTGGGTGAGGGGTGGAGTCCAGGGGCATAGCGGGGGTGGGGTCCAGGGGGTTAGGCGGGGTAGTGGTGCGCAGTGTTGGAGGGCACGGGATGGATGGGGTGCGGGATCCGAGGTGGGTGGGGTGCGGGTTGTGGTGTGGGGGCGGGGGTTGGGAACGGGTGTGGAGTGGGGGTGCTGGAGGGGGTTTCAGGGGTGGGGGTAGTGGGTTAGGGTGCGGAATGGAGTGTTGTGGTGGTGGTGTGGGGGCGGGGTTGGGTATGGTGTGGGTTCTGGGTGGGTTTCGGGGGTGTGGGTGGTGAGGGGGGGGTTCGAGGGCTGGGGGTCCAGGGGGCGTGCCTTGCAGCTAGTCTATATATATAAAATTAGGTTTTGTCTGTACATTGCTCCAAATCACGCCAAATTTTGGTTGCACGCGTTTCAAGCAAAGTTATGAACGAAAACACCTTCAACAAAATTCCTGTCTGTCTGTCTGTCTGTATGTTTGTATGTTTCAGTGGTTTCCGCGAAAAGTTGCTCACGATTCACGTAAAAACGGCTGAAGGGATTATTATGAAATTTCATATTTGGATCAGATGTCTTCCAACTTACGTTTATTTATACGCTATATTACGTTTTGATATTTTGATCCCAAAAGGGGGTTTGGGGGGGGGGCGAACTAATGAAAATTATCAAATAACTCCTAAACTATTAACTCTACGTCAAATTTTATTATGAGCAAAGTTGTAGGGGATGTGACTTCTGACAACTTTTGTTTAAAAAAATTCCCCCCAAAAACCACCCACAAAGGGGGGGGGTGAAAAAATGTAAATTCTTGTCCTTGGAGCAAACTAAACCAAATTTTTGATACATAATCTGTGGGCCTCTAGTGAGCTACAAATGCAAAAGGCAAAAACTAACCACCTAAAATGGGGGAGGTTCAAAAATGAAAATTCTTGCTCTTGGACCAAACTCATCCAAATTTTGTATAAATAATCTGTGGGTCACTAGAAGGATAAAAATGCAAAAAATAGGTGCGGGGGTGTGGTTCGCGGGAGGGGGTTCGGGGTGGTGTGGGGGGAGGTGGTTGAGCACGGGTGCATGGTGCAGGGGTGGGGGTACTGGGTGGGTTTCTGGGAGTGTGGTGGGTGGGAGTGGAGTGTGAGGGTGGGGTTCGTGGGTTGGGGTACAGGGGGTGTGCCCCCTGGCTATCAAAAGGACCGTCAAAGGCGGGCCTTGGAGCTAGTTTATAAATAAAAGAGTGTCCATGACTCGGTATGGATTCCCCCAATATTAATGATTCGAGAATTTTTGTCAGCAAATATTTTAAGCTAGAAAGCTAAAACTTGGTACTTCTTCTTCAAGCGCCATACTCGACTTCAAGCGATTACTGTGGATAGTATCCTCTCCATTGTAATTTTCCTGGAAACATTTTACACAGGGGTAGTTTCCCGTTGCCTTCGCTTGAAGGAATCAGATTATAGCCGGTCAAATATTTTCAGCCAGTCGGGCTTGAACCTGCTTTAGCTTGATTAGAAGGCATGCTCTATACCAGGGCTTCTTAAACATTTTGAAGTCGCGGTCCCCTTTGGAACCCAAGTCAATATTTCATGGCCTCCCTATTTTTTGTCTTTTCGGCCTTTCTAGCTAATTTACGATACTAATTATTTATTTTTTAAATTTGTCTCTACCCCCCCCCCCCCCCCCCCCCCCCCCCGGGTCAGGTTTTAGCCGGATGCCTCGAGTCGGATTCGAACCCGGGTCCACTTTCCTATTTTTATTTTTACTTTATCCAATGCGAAGCATGGGGAAAGTATTGTAATCGGTCGCGCGGCAAGCGCGACTTCAAAGGGTCCTCAGGTAAACTCAAGCTTGAGTTGTTTGCCATAAAAAATTTAGTCTTTTTGATTTTAAGTCGATTCTTCCACGTTTTCAGTAGTGGTTGCCATTAATAGTCAAAACATCAAAAATGGAATGCAATAAGGTAATTCCTCTAGTATTAGATGAGAATCGATCGTTATTTTTGATTTTAAGTCGATTCCTCCATGTCTTCAGCAATGGTTACCAATAATAATCGAAGGGTCAAAAACCTAATGTAGAATTGTTATTCCTCAAGTATTAAATAAGAATCGATGTCTATTTTTGATTTTAAGTCGATTCCTCCATGTCTTCAGCAATGGTTATAATAATAACCGAAATGTCAAAAATCCAATGTAGAATGATTATTCCTCAACTATTAAATGAAAATTATTTTTAATTAATGTCAAATGAACTACAAATTGCAAGTGATATCTGATTAATAATAAAGGAACAAACATATTAATATTTCAAATGAATTTGGATAAAGCTTAGCAACGATCCGTTGCAGTTTATTTTTAATTCAGATTAGTTAAAAAACTATTTATAACGACAACATTTAAAAAGTTAGATTTAAAAATAATTAACGGATGAAATCAACAATACATTATTGAAATTTTATAATTATAATCCAAGTATTTAAACTTATTTAACAATAATAATTTATTTGTTACATTTGCGACTCTTCGCGGTCCCCCTGCGGGTAATCCATGGCCCTCTGGGGGCCCGCGGCGCACTATTTAAAGAAGCATTGCTCTATACCAATGGGCCAATGTGACTCCCTAAAACTTGGTACAGAGGTTCTTAATATAATGTCATTATCTAATAGCTACAATCGTTTAAACTCCCCATTTATAACGTTTTGATTTTTTTGAATTTCTACATTTTTCAAGCGGGAGTTCTGAAACTATAGAGCACAATATCTCAGCTCTTTGGTATGAAAATAAATAAATAAATAGATAAAATTAGCACTGAAACAAGCTTTTTATTCCAGCGCCTCCCAATCGATCGCAGACCCCAAAGATCGAAAATAATTTTCTCTTCACCCGGGGCGCGACCACAACGAGGCCGTGTAAAGACAATTAATAACAAATTTAAATTTAGGGAACGAAGAAAAGATTATTTTTATTATAGAAAAAGGATCAGCCGGGGCTCGATTGGGAGGCGCTGGAATATTTAATTGTTTAATTAATGAATCAAGGCCTACGCTGCGAAAAATGAACGAGGAGAGGATTAAATAAGAAATTCCATAATTCATATAGACAATAGGTATTAGTTTGGGTTCGGGGATCAGTAGCTTAGTGGATATAGGAGCTAAAGCTCTTATGACAAAGCATTGCAGTACACATGCAAAGATCCCGGGTTCGAGCCCAGGCTGATCCTTTTGTCTATAATAAAAATAATCTTTTCTTCGTTCCCTAAATTTAAACTTTTTATGTTTTTCCTTTTTTGAGTTAAATGGGTTTCAGAATACAAACAGAAATAACGCTTGAAAATATTTTCTCTCTTGCTTATAGACATTTACCACCGTATTTCGGTTGCATAGATACAGGCGAACATCTTTCCTAGACTATTATTCATTACGTATTTTTTTAAAATCAATATATTAATATTATTTTAAACTTTGAATTCAGGTTAAAAGGTCGAATTTTATTTGCAGCCAGAAATGAATAAAATTGAAATAAAATTTAATTTTTTTCAACGTTTTTGACTCGCTCCTGCCATCATCAAGGCATCGCTATGCATAAAGTTTTGAAATAAAACGCAATTAAAAATAATATTAATAAACAGGTAGGTTCCTAAATTGACCCTGAAGAAGAAGGGACGAGCCTCTGAATCGTTGATTTTTTAAGAGGATGAAAATGACCGCCTAATAAATTATTTTATTCGATCAATTAATTATTAAAAACAAAAATTATTAAAAAAATTAATTATAGATTTTTATTGACTCACCCACCTGTGAATAATTACTTTAAATTAAGAAAAAAAAATTAAATTTACCTGAAAATGAGACCCTGACAGATCCTTTTCTAGCTACTCCTTTTAGCCTATTTGGAGCATAAGTTTCGAATTTCGTAGCTCTGAGACTTATGGTTGCGAAAAGTAGGGGGGCGTTCATACATACGTACATAAGCATCAACTTTCGTTTCTTCGATTTTAGCCAAAATCTTGAGGTACTTCTTCTAGGATCTAGATAGCTTAAGTTTAAAATCCAAAACCTCTGCGATTTAGCGAATACGAGATATGAACGATTAAAATATTTATTTTGCGACACTCCTAATTTACACCTTCTTCCTTTATTTCAATCAGATTAAAATTTATACACGACTAATAACTTATGACACTTGTAATATGCGACTGGGCCCAGGAAAATAAATTAAAGATAAATCCGGTAAAGGCTAGGGCACTCTTTATTGGTGGCCCTTCCTATATTGAAAGATTGCTACATGCTGATTCCCCTCGAGTGGAGGTCGATGGAATCGAGATTGTCTGCTGCAAATTTAGCTGTTATTTTTGATTCCTCCTTCAAATGGATTGAGCAGATAAATGCTACATCACGGCGGGTTTTTTGGGGTCTCCATCAGCTCATAAAAATAAGGCACCTCATTCCCGTGACTAATCGCACGCACCTGGTGAATTCATTGATCATGCCATTATTTGATTATTGTTGTCTCGTGTGTGGGGACGTCTCTGGGGTCCGTGCGGCCCGGCTTGATGTTGCGATGAATTCATGCGTACGGTTCATTTTTGATGTCCCGAGGCATACACCTTATTACGATCGGCTTGGCTGGCTTAGGGCCTCCCGGAGGCGCCTCTACGTGCTTGGTAGGTCATTTTCAAACTATTCACCACATTTCAGCCCGAATACTTATTCAGCACGTTCACATTCAGATCATCCATAATCGGGTATTAAGAGCTGACGGCAGACTAATCCACATTCCAACTCATCGTACTGAGATCGCCAACAGATCTTTTGTCGTTAGCTCTGCTCGGTTGTGGAATACATTGCCATTACATATCCGTACATCGCTTTCAACATCATCTTTTCATCGCTCACTCAGGGTGCATCTTCTCGGGAGGGGTGGGTTGGAGTAGTGTGTCACTGGTTGATTCGCCTGCTTGTGGCTGACTAAGTTGCTCACGGGATTGGGAGTCTTGCTCATTTAAATGTTACTATATGTCTGTATTCTATCTGTTTCTGCTCTACGAGGTAGCCACCTCAGAGCATTGTTTCAAATAAATAAATAAATAAAATAAGTACACCAATTTAAAAAATAAATCCTTAGAGTTTTAGTCATTAATCTAAGTATTTGTGTGGGTATCTTAAGAATAAATATCTATAACTGTATACTCGATGATGGTGATGCTATATTAAAACTAAGAAATTGAATTTATCTTATGTAAATTAAATCCAAAAATAAAATCTTAGTAGTTTATTTATTAAAATTTATCATAAAGAGAAACAAAATAAAAACTTTTCAATTAAAATTTATTACAGACATATCTAACTTGAGTGTGAATTTCCTTTCGAAAAGGTTTACACTTTTACCCTCTAATTTCATTTATTGATATGTATATAGTTATAAGGATCAGGTAATAAATATTATATTAAAAAAACATTATTTTATAGTTTTTATAGATATTGGTTTATTAAATTAAAAATATTTTGTTATTAAAACAAGACATAAAAAAAAATACTAGAAAAATTGCAAAAAAACTTATTTTTTCACATAACAATAACTATTAACAATTAAATAAAATAATGCACAAATATGAAGAGTAAAAAAAATTAAATTAAATAAAAAATGATAAAATTAAACAAATAACAAGAGATGTATTTTTTTACAGAGTTTATAAATATTTCTGATTAAAATCGATTGTATTTTCTTAATAGAATAATAAGAATAATATTCTATAAAGAATTAATAATAAATATCATTTATTTACAATAAATTGAAAAATCACTATATATAAGTATTTATATATATATATCCATGTTAAATTTGATGAAAAGTATATATGTATATACCCACATCGGGAGAGAGATTCAAGTAAATTGTTTTGTTTTTCCATATTGAATTTTCTTATTTACAATAGTATATATATAATCTTTAATAATTCACTCATATATTACACAAGGATTTGTACAAAACTAGTATAAAAACAGAATTGAATATTTCTGCTTAGAATCGAATTTTTATTTATTTTTTAATTGATACGATTCGCTATCGAATTTTATTTATATATATATATAAATTTATCTATATTTAAGTATAGATTTATTTTTTTTTATCCCAGATAGTGCGATATGTATTTTTCAAACAAAAATTCCAAAATTGGTGTATTTTTTGAAAATAATTAAAATAAAAACTTAAAATTCTACTATATTAGTATAATAAGATGGCCTATTTGTATATATATAAATAAATTAATACTTTTATACCAGAGATGAACCGCGACCTAAAATTGTGTACACCTACTTCCACTTCCACTTTCGTTTCCAAGTAGAACTCAATAGATTATATAATGAATTCCAAAGTAATTCCAAATACTTCCAAAGAGGTATACACCTACTTCCAATCGCGGTTCACCCCTCGTTTTTATAGTATTGAATAAAAATTCAGTGAACTAAACCAAATTCTGGTTGAGCCTCGTTTTATTTTTCTTATATTGATAATATATTATATATATTAGAATGATTAAGGATTATCGACTAGATTAAATTCAGAACGAATTGTATTATAATCAAAAGAATTCCTTATACACGTGTAATAATAACAAAAGAATGTCTGATCTTGAAATCAATTGGACAGAGAATATTCTAAATAGAAACATTTCTATTTAAGTTATTCTTTATATAGAATGATTTAAAAAAAAGCTTTCTCTCATTCAATTATTAATAGATTCTCAATTCTTTCCTTACATACATACATCACACACATACACACAGACATACACAATATATTACATTCGTACAAGATTGATTCAGACTCCGAGTACACCGGGTTTTAAATTTACTCTATCAAATTTTTTTTAATAGATTATTTATTAATATGAAAGATATTAATTTGTCGATGGTAATAGATTCAAATTTACAAGAAATCATAAGTTGGTGTCAGGTGGAGTAAAAATATTTTACGCGGGTACATATGTCAGAGAGGTTCGCATCCTGCAGGTGAGCTAGGTGGCCCGGATTGCTGTTACTGGCACTTGGATACGATTCCCGAGGGGGTTAAAAACAACCCCTCTGACATATAATTAAAAATATTCCATTCCATCGAATTTAATAGATGACACCAACTTATGATTTCTTGATTATTTATTAGTTGAATATAAGGTTGAATGTTGAAATAAAGAATATTTAAAAGATAATAACGCTTTTTTTAATGGTCCCGCTTAAATGACAATTTTTTATCATAATTTTTTCAAACATACTTTCCTGAAGTGTAAATTTGTTCAAATGACGATAAAAAATGAATTTTGATTTTTTTTTTTAATAATATAATAAAATTATGTATGAGCTTGCTTTGGATTAAACAGAAGAATCAAAATTGTGATAAAACGTAAAATTATTTATTAGTAAAATAGTTTCACAGAAAGATATCCTTTAGAGCAGCGGTACTCAACCTTTTTAGTTGGTGGGCCAAATTCGGAATCTTCATTCAAGGAAAAAAAAATATTCATAAATAAAAAAACTGTAATGAAGTCCAAGTCTTGGAAATTATATAGTCCCTAACAATTAAAAGAAAAGGTCAATTGAAAACTGACGTTACCAGATCGTTTGAGAATCAAATGTAGAGATGCGTGGTAGGGCTAAATATTGTTTCGACAGGGTTTCTTTTTTTCAGCAGGCTCAATATGACACTTGAAACTTTCGCTGTATTTCAAAATATAGTTATTTATATACAGGTATATCTGTATTGCGCAGAGGTAATTCAGGGGGTGGTTATATGGGTCTAAACGAGGGGTGAACCGCGACCTAAAATCGTGTACACCTACTTCCACTTCCACTTTCATTTCCAAGTAGAAGACAATAGATAACAATAGATTATCTAATGAATTCCAAAGTAATTCCAAATAATACCAAAGATAGTGTACACCTAATTCCAATCGCGGTTCACCCCTCGGGTCTAAATATATGTCCCCGAAGCCAAGTCAGCAATCCACTCCGGACCGAACAAAAGAGCTCGTCGGATGTTTAGTACTACTGGTTTAGAGGTTTCAGGAAAATATATTACATTTTTCTTTAGATGCATTCATTAACAGAGTCTATTATTTAGCAAGGAAATGTTTTCGTTATTATATCCTTTACTATTTCATTGTATTTGAGTTGAATATCAGACTCTTTAAAAAGACGATTAATAAATATAATATTTTTATATTTATTTTACAAGTTAATATTTTATTTTAATAGTAAGAATTACATGTATTTGTATTTAATTATTATTTTTGAAAATTTTTGAACGAATTTTTGTTAACTAACTTTAGAAGGTGAATGAATATTATAAGAAAATACCATATAAGTATTATTAACTTTTTGATTGTATATTTAAATAAAATAAAATTATAAAAATAATTAATCTAAAGAAAAATTCAGAAATGTACCTATATTTTGTTGCCTTATTTGTCGAAATTAGCTAAAGAAGAATAATTATTTAAAGTGAATATTAATTTATTAAAGCGTTCGGAGTCAATCTTGTAAATGGAAGGTTTTAAGGTAGTTGTTTCGCGACAATAATAGCAAAAAGTTAATGCTAGAGTATATAGAACAGACAATAAGGATTCATAATTCATAAGCCCAAAACTTTTTGCTGTTTATGTACCGATTCTAGCTAATCCCGTGCTCGATTGACAAATTTGGCACCATTGTAAGAGATTGAATTTTTTTATATTAAAATGACAGATAAAATACATTTTAAAAGTTAACAAATTTCTATAAAATTCGTTTTGTTGTTTTTTAACAAATGTAATCAACGCCTACGTTACACCTTATGAAAATTATAATTTTGAAAAAATCTAGCTCATTCGCGCTTTATACATTTTTCGCTGGTTAAATAAATGCGCTGTTGCCAAATTGTTTTTAGTGTAAATTTTTTTTAAACATTTTTCATTATTTATTCATTATTATCTCAGAAACTGTGTTGTAACTATGAATCAAAATTGTCTTAAAATATGTATTGGTTATTCTTTAATGTTGGTTTATAAAAGGTAAGAAGGGTTTCTTAATTATAATTAAATATGTATGTAAACTTTCAGATATCCCGTAAGTATAGTGCAATATATAAGAGTCTGAAAAACTCTATTTTTGAAATTTAATATCTCCGGAACTATATTGTTCATAAATTTCGTTTTGCCAGTTTTGAAGTATTTAAATAATAATCTATCTAAATTTCAAAAAAATCCTAAGAAAACCCATATGGTGAAACAATTACCTTAAATAATCAAAAATTAATAATTTTTTTGAAAAACATAATATGTTGTTTCGAAAGTAATTAATGGTGTTGTTAACTTGTATGATATTTTTGTTTATAACATTCTAAAGGAGGAAAATTTTTGCTTCCTTTTTGATGAAATTTGATCTTGATAATTTTCGTAAATTTCCATTCTATTCTTTTCGTTTTACTTTGACCGAGGGGTGAACCGCGACCTAATATGCTGTACACCTACTTCCAATTGTACTTCCAAATATTTCCAAGTAATTCCAAATATTTCCAAGTACTTCCAAATATATTTCCAAGCACTTCCAAATATTTCCAAGTGCTTCCAAATATTTCCAAGTACCTACTTCCAAATATTTCCAAGTACTTCCAAAATACTTCCAAAATACTTCCAAAGAAGTATACACCTACTTCCAATCGAGGATCACCCTTCGACTTTGACTATATATTTATTCTCTTGTGCGTGCAGTAAAAAACTTTAACTGCTAATGAATAGGCAGTGATAAAAACTTTATTTTTTTTTAGAGAAAGATGAGTTTGATATCGTTAATTTCAGGACCCGGTATATTCGGAATCTTTAGATATTTTATCTCTTTATTTTTTTTTTATAATTTTTATTTTGTTAATAATAAAAGATTGTTTTTTTTATACATATTAATTTTTTGAAATCACTTATCCACTTGGCTGTAGCAGCTCTTGATGAAAATTTGAGAAAATTGATATCCAATTGGCACTTGATAAGAATTACGATTAAATATTGTTTTTAAAATTATGTGTTTTCTTTTAGAGTCTATCACACAGTTTTTTCTTTTACGATGCGCGGTTTAAAATTCGATAATGCAATTTTGCAAGTTAATTAAGAAGAGTGAGAAAGAAAGTGAGAGAAAAATTGCACTTTTTCACATAGGTAACCATCACATAACAATTAAGGAAAAATGATAGGGCGATCTCATTAATTGATAAAACAATCCAATCAATTTCAAATGATACAATACTATTTAAATTTTTAATTTGTTTCAATTTATATGTATATTTATATATATTTATTTAAAAATAAAAACATTTATTATAATTTTTTTATTAATAAATTCACAATAAATTCTATTTAATTCTTATTATATAAATTTTATACCTCTATCAAATTTGATTTTTTTTTTTTGAAAAAATATACACCTTTCGTATACATTATGTTTTTCTATTAAACAAATATTTTCTGTATACATATTTTTGTGAATTTATATATATAATTTTCGTTTGATTGAATTGTTTTATCGTTTCAAGTTTAGGCGAGTGAGTCGCGGAGGCGATGGGCATAAAAATTCACTGAGGGAATACGGGGGCTTTTTTGTATTTCTTCAGGAGGATTTATTCTTGATTTCCCCGAAGTAAGAAGTGAGCTCAATTCGAAGACCACCCGATTGTCCATTTGAAGAGTATGCGGTTTAAAGAGATGGACTGCAACAAATGGAGATGACACCAAACCACCATCGCCTGTAAATAATCAAATTATCACAATTAAAAATTATAGTTTTTAATATATATATAGGTTTTGAGTTTTGAGGTTTTATCTGAACATTGGTCCAAATCATGCCAAATTTTGGTTGCACACGTTTCAAGCAAAGTTATAAACGAAAACACCCCCAACAAAATTCCTGTCGGTCTGTCTGTATGTTTCCGTCGTTTCCGCGAAAAGTTGCTCACGATTTACGTAAAAACGGCTTAAGGGATTATTATGAAATTTCATATTTGCATCAGATATCTTCTAACTTACGTTGATAGCTATATAACGTTTGGATATTTTGACCCCAAAAGGGGGTTTGTGGGGGCGCACAAATGAAAATTCTTGCTTTTGGGCCAAACTCAACCAAATTTTGTATAAATAATCTGTGGGTCACTAGATGGTTAGAAATGCAAAAACTGGGCGCGGAGGGTGGGTGCGGGGTGTGGAATGGAGTGGGGTGGGTTTAGGTTATGGGGGTGCGGGGGGGGTGCAGGGTTGGTGGAGTGGGGGTTCAGGTAAGGGTTCAGAGGCGTAGTGGGTGATACGGGGTGGGGGCCCAAGGTGGGTGGAGTGCGGGCTGGTGTGTTGTGGTGGTGGGGTGGGGGCGGAGGTTGGGAACGGGTGCATGGTGCGGGGTGTGGTGGGTGGGGTTCGTGGGTTGGGGTCCAGGGGGCGGGCCCCTGGCTAGCAAGAGGGCCGCCGAAATGGCAGCTCTCCGGCCCGAGAGGCCCACAAGCACATGAGGATCTAAACATTTACTATTACAAAATCTAGAAAAAATTATTAGTTTTGTATTGAATTAATTTAAGTTACCTACTAAAGTACAGACACAAATTAAACAAAAAAATGTATCAAGATTGAACACATTTGTAAGAAAAAGATATCACCTAGTTTTAGAACGCAGGCGTGATTTGGACCAATGTACAGACAAAACCTTAATTTTATATTATATATATATATATATATATATATATATATATATATATATATATTATATATATAGATTAATGCCCTTTAATTAATAATAGCGTATTAGTAAAATAATATGTTATATCCGGCCCGTCCATAGCCACTTTGAGACTCTCTCACATCGTTATTTTAAAATTAATTAAATTTAAATAAATTTAGACCAATTCTTCCAAAAGAGATTTTTGCAGCAATACATCCCACTACATGATAATAAACAAATAAAAAAATTCGATCCTCACAATAATTCGATTACAATTTTAATACGATTTTTGATTTCGACGAAAATGAAAACACATAACTTATATATTTCAAGTAGTAGGTATGTATCTTACACTACGGGCCAGTTGTATGTCGGTTGGTAAAGTCTTTCTAAAAGATAACAAAGGGTAAAACCTTAGAATTCACCCTGTGGCTGGCGGGTGGCCAATGATATGAAAGTGCCGGCCTCCCTGGTGTAATGGTCAGCATGTTTAGCTGGCAACCCGAAGTCTCGGGTTCGATTCCCGGCTATACCCATACATTTTTTCTCTAAGTATAGGGTCTGGAAAAAAAAATAAGTGGGAGATAAATTTAATCTAATTTATCGAACGGATATACCACTGCTCCTAAAAACTTAGTAAATTGGATTGTATATAACTTTCTGAGATTTGGCTTGTGATCCCGGTTTCTTTCCTTCTACTCTGTTCTTTTCACGATGGAAGGGCCATCCCATACAGGCCTTTAGGGATGCACCTTCTGGTGTATCTCCTTCTCACATCAATATCATTAAAAAAAAACTTTTACAAAGACTTTATCATCCGACATACAACTGGCCCTAACAGGTTCTCGTTTTAGATTTGAACGTAATTCTAAACTGGCATAAGGATTCATTGTTCAGTGTAACCGTATGTACCTACCACAGGGCTCAATTCATCTTCTCCTAGCGCCTAAATCATTCCCCCATATTGTTGTATATATGGTGGTTGTTGTGATGTTGTTAACCGTGCACAGCAAGGTGATGATGGTGATGCCAGGCTGCGGCGGCGGCCGCTGCAGCAGCTGCAGCAGCAGCGGCGGAGCGCGATGTAGCCGCAGTGTATCCACCAGTGGGAACTCCATTGGTGGAGGATCCTCCTCCACCGGTACCACCGCCACCTCCGGCCATGCCAAGGACAGGTGCGAAGGCGCTTCCGGCCCTTGCGCCACTAGCTGATTGACTCTCGTAGGGTGTCGAGCAAATCTCCACTAAAACACAATTCGTCCCAGATAAGTAAACTAAAGTAAGAAAATAATTAGACATTAAAACACTTCTAATAATAAGATTGGAGTAATTAGAGACGGGCTGATAAGTGAATTAAGTGGATATCGATGAGACAGTCCAAAAAAGAAGAAGATAATTTACACTATCTTTTTATTCATAAAACCGACGTTTCGGAGGCTATTCCCTCCTTCTTCAGGGTTTTGAAAAGTCAGTGAAGGAAATCCAATGCGACATTCCCCTCTGTCTCCTCTTTCAGTGGCAGTAACAATAATATATTGTATATCATTCTCAGCAGAATTATAATGTAATTATAATGTTACAACATTATTATTCTGATGAGAATGATATACAATATATTATTGTTACTGCCACTGAAAGAGGAGACAGAGGGGAATGTCGCATTGGATTTCCTTCACTGACTTTTCAAAAGCCTGAAGGAGGGAATAGCCTCCGAAACGTCGGTTTTATGAATAAAAAGATAGTGTAAATTATCTTCTTCTTTTTTGGACTGTCTCATCGATATCCACTTAATTCTTCTAATAATTTATATGGAATACATTAAAGGTTGTCTTACAAATAATTAGTGAGTTATCTCGCTGTCCGTGTGCAAAATTAAATTTCTTCCCCCCTAAGGCTATAATTATATAATAAAATACCATACAACAAAAAAATGGCCATTTTGCCACAATTGTCCCCCTTCAATATTTATGATAATTTTCATTCCTTTTTTTTTTTTTTTTTTTTTTTTTTCCGAAAAAGACTTGAATGCCAAGTAAAAAATTAAGCCAGGGATTTGAAATCAACTCTAGGTATTTTTTGTACTTGAGTTTTTATAAAAATACTAGCTGCAAGGCCCGCCTTCGGTGGGACTCTTGCTAGCCAAGGGGCTTCGTCCCCTGGACCCCCTTCACGTGAACATTCTCTCTCCTCCATCTCAAACCACTCTCCATCACACCGACCCTCTCCCCAAACCCGGAACTTCTCCCCCGCCCCAGTAAACCTACTTCCTGGACTCTCCATCTTTCCCCTGGACGCCAACCCTCACCCCTGAACCCTACCTTTCAACCCCACTTAGGTATATATATATATATAGGTGCAGACAGAGTTACAAATCCCCAATATTAGCCCTGGACCCCCACCTCCAGGACATCCCATCCCTTGACCCCCATCTATCCCCTGGATCTCAACCTCCACCCCCTGGGAGGATAGACAAACATAGGTACAGAGACAGGCACACATGCCCTTTAGTAGTATGTGATTCTCTACTTACTGTACTCTGAGGACGAATTGAAGATGCCAGCAGCAGCGGGAGAAGACGCTACAGCCATGTTGGTCAGCTGAGAGCTGGCTGCAGTGGCTGCCCCGCTTGAAGCTGTAACTGCAGCGGCTGGAGAGGTATAGCCTCCAGCTGCAGCACCACCGCCTCCTGGAGCAGCCCCTGGACCTGTTCCATTGGTGGATCCGCCACTGCTTGTACTTCCGGGACCGCCGCCGCCGCCCGCCCCCGAACTTCCACTTCCGGCCCCAGTGCCTGTGTATGAGCCCCCACTGGTGCCATTGGACGAGTGGGGTGTGGAGGCGGAAGAGCCATAGCCACCAGTGCCTCCGGCTCCACCGCGGGGAGATACACTGCTGCTATGCCCGCGGCCGTAATCCTCTAGAAGAAAAAGCCTGATGGTGAGAAAATGCAGGCGTCAGTGTTATAGGTGCATCTGAGCACGCACCTCTAGCGAACATAACTCAAAATCAACCATTTTTGGAACTCATTTTAAAAATATCATAGCATAAATCAAACTTTTATTGTCAATTAAATTATATTTTTAATTACCTATTACGATCGAAGCGGCGGTAGGGCTCTTGGCCCTGTGAAACCATCGGAGTAAGAGGAAGTATTACGATAATATGTCATATCAGTGTAATGGTGTGTTTGGAGACTTAGTCTGAGACAGAGGGGGGGGGGGGGGGGGATCATATTTTTACTTTATCCAATGGAAGTGCGTGCGGATGAATGGATGTTATCGTTTTTTTCGTCCACGATTTTTTCCACACCGTTGCACCGATTGAAATGAAATTGAAAATCTACCATTATTTTAACAAAATGAAGCGCTGATTAGTTTTTGATACATATCGGCCCACAAACATTAGTACTTTATTTCGGTACTTTTTTAGTTTTTTCTAAATATCTTGAAAATGACTTAACTAATTTTGATGAAATTTAATATCCTAATTAAGTATCTTGGGAACAACAAAAAAGGTTAAATAAAGTTTTTAGTAAAAGTATATTTTAAAGTACTTTACTCTAGAGTAAGATAGTACATTGGATAAAGTTTAGCAACGATCTGTTGCAGTTTATTTAATTTTGAAAAACTACTCTCTGAAATATTTTTTTCCTCTCAAGATAAAATAATATTTTTTTTTCCGGCCTTGGAAACTAGTATCTTATCATATGAATCAAACTCGTAAGGTGAATAAAATTTAATTTTTAATTACCTATTACAATAGTAAGTAGTATCGGATGTGTTTACTGACTTTGTCTGAGAGGGAGGCTAAGGGATTGGTTCATTTATTATTATTATTTTTTTTTATTATGAAAAACTAGTATTTCAAATTTTTTTTCCAGTCTTGAAAACTAGTCCATTTCCTAAGTAATTTGGACTTTTTATTTATGAGTTAGCATTGGGATGGAATAATAATGATATAATAATAAAATAAATAAAATAATAATACAATTTATATATAATATTATTGTGAGGTCTTTAGTAAAAAAATTTAGCTATGTTATTTTTTAGATTTAATTATATTTTTTTAGATCTAATAATGGAAAGAAAAAATATGTAAAGTATTTTTTAATAAATATTTTTTAATTTTGTAATAATTCACATTCTAAAAATTAAAGAACAATAACATTTGTTTTTTAATTTTACTTGAAAGCTACATTCCAAAAATGGTTTAAAAGATTTTGAAATATTCCCATATGAGGTCATCTATGAGATATGAATTTAGTAAAATAAAGTAGTATAAACATAATTTTATTTTATTTTTATCATTGAGTAAAAGTAATTAGGTACAAAATAATTTTGAAAATAAATTTTTGATTAATTCATTAATTTAATATTTTAAAGAAAAATAATAAGCGGGTAGGGTTTATTTTCTTTTCTTTGTATTTTGTATGAAATTCAATTTGTATTTTTTATATGCATATTTATTAATAAATAAATTGTTTAACAAGTAAAGAAATGGATAGTTTTTTTGAAAGTAGAAAAGTACAATGTACACGCGTAAGCATGTGCATTAATTTTCCACCAGCTTGAAATCTACTTTTTTTACCTGTTGAACATGCTATGTTTTCCCATTTTATATAGTACTAGCCTGGCACGCCTTCTGTACCTAGGCCCTCCGGGCAGATTGCCCTGGCGGGTAGCGGCCATTTTTTTTTTTTAAATATTTATTTAACGCATTGTCTAAGCACGACCGCTATATTACCAATCAGAATCATTCTGATAATTTAACGGTTTGCCATTGGCTAAGCACTGGCTAATCAGATCTTTTGGATCATATATACATACATATATACATATACTTTTTATTTTATATATACAGATATTTTACAATTTTTAATACACCAATACCTCACTTTGCGTCGGGGTTACGTTCCAAAAAAACACGACGCAAATTGAAACGACGCAAAGTGAATTAAGATTTTCTAAGCAAACCATGTAAAGATCGAAGATAGGTTCCAGGGTTACGAAAATACTACTTTTTAAAAAGAAAATTGAACAAAGTAAACATTTAAAAAACAAAAATAATATAAAATTTTATTACATACATACAAAAAACAAAAAAAACGTATTCAATTAAAACAAAATAAACTATTCAATTAATTTATGAAAAACAAAATTAAAATTAATCACTGTCTGATGAGTCCATAGTGGCTGTTGTCGTAAGTCGGCTTTCTTTCACAAAAAATTGGTCCAATGTTTGCTGAACAGCTTTTTTTTCAACGTAAAATAAATTTCCTTGTAGCAATTAATACCGCCTGGGACACTTTAAAACTCCTTCTGCTGTCAGGATCATTTTTTAAAAAAATCTCCACAGCTTCGTCAATCAAACACATCGCTTTGGAAATTTGTTTGGAGGTTAAATTTTGTTATTCGGAGATTTCAGTTAGAAAGGAAATCCCCGAGTTTTGATGGCATGGCGCAATTAGAAACACAAGTGGTGCCATCTTTTAGAAAAAAAAGAAAATTTCAAAAAAAAAAAAAAATTAAAGACTCGAACCCAAAACAACGCAACCTCGAAAATCTAACGACACACAGTGAAAATAAGTATTAATTAAGCAGCGACGCAACTTCGAAAAAACGCAAAGCGAGGTATTGGTGTATTTGTTTTAAAAAATATAGATATAAAACTGTCGCATTTTTCAGTGATAATGAATTAAACCATTTAGTCCATTACTATATAAAATAGGAAAAAACATAATATTTCTATTAAATTTGAAATAAGAAAGTGGAAGGAACAGCACCTTCGGTCCACTGACCGTTTCCCGCTGTGTCTTGGACACTAACAGCGAGTTGGCCTGTGTAAGTATTGAACCCAGCGCCCGCGCTCATGCCGTTGTTTGCCGCTGCAGCCGCTGCAGCCATCGAGGAGGGTGACCGGGGTCCTGAGAGACCAAGTTGGTTGTTCCGTGGCATTGAATAAAGCGCTTCGGCCAAATCTGCCGCTCGTTTTAGAATTATCTCCTAAAAAAAAAAAAAAAAAAAAAAAAATTAGATTGCTTAATAGAAGTTGGGATTTATTTATTTTTTGTGTTATTAATTTTCTAATTTAGGGGGGTTCGGGACAGCTTATCTATCTGGTTGATCTTCGAAAAAATCTTTTGTATTTCTACAGAGTGACAACGTCTGCCTACTAAATTTTCTAATAAAAAATTGTTAATAATGAGGTTAATTTTGAATAAAAATCATTGTTTTGATAAAATTAATAAAAAGAATATTGAGATAAATTTTTTCTCATTATAAAAACATTTATTTAACACAAAAACGATTTCAAGAAATAGAATTGGAATTCTATTCTAGTGCTTTTGTTATATTCTGTTGGCTGCAAATACTTTTTATTTTTTACATTTATGAATAAATAATTAACTAGACTGTCAAATCTATTGAAAAATAACCATGTATTGTGAAAAGAATGAGTTTGACGAGTTGATCCGGATTCAAATGTATCTCTAGACAAGGATCTTTTAGTCCTTTAAAAATTTTTTGAGATTCAAGCATCGAACTATTTTTTTATTAATATTATTATCTAAGCTATAAGTACGCTTGATTTTTGAAAATGTATTAAATAAAACAAATTTTGAATTTGTTTTCTCAAAAATATAAATGAAATACCTATTTAGTAACTTCTATCATCTATCTACCTTACTTACTCAAACATTAATATAATATGTATCAAACTAAAATTTCAACTCTTAATAAAATTAATCACAAAAATATAAAAGCTTCAACAGCTACATTATTGATGTATCAAATGCATAGTTTATGATGTAAAACTGGTATTTTAAATTTCAAAAAATCGTAACATGTCCATTTGTCCATTCCTAGCTAGATCTTAAAAATTTCAATTAAATTATAAATATAGATAAAAAAAAAAAATAATAAAGCTTTGATTAAATTAAAAAACAAGGTTTGTTTTAGAAATATGGACTGTAAACATTTTCCTCAAAATAATTAATAAAATTGCGGATCATGAAAAAAAGGACAGAAGGGATTGTATATCTAATTAAAAAATGATACGTATGTTTGTGATCTGTCTGCGACGATGAATAAATAATAAAATAATCCAAATGCAGAATAAGTCGCTTGTGTCTAATTCGTGAATATTGATAGCCACGTGGTTTCCCCAATGGGCCACAATCGCTGGTGACGTCACAGTTTCAGTCAGCAAGGCTTTTGCCATGATTTATTACAGGCAATGTAATATGTAATATGTAAACAGCAAGGGCGCTTTAGGTTGTCATCTGCTGGTGGTTCTCTGTTTCTGTCTCACTTGAAACGCTTAAATGCTCAAATGCGGACAAATAAACCATTCTGTCAGGCCTCTCGGGGAATAACCTCTCCCTTATCCGCCATTTCACCATTTTAGAATCGAGCAAAGAAAGGTAATACAGATTTTTAAGAGATCATTCGTTTAAATTTTTTATATTTTTAAAGGGCTCGACTGTATTATCATCTTTTATATAAAGGCGTTGCTTTCTTCTATAGTACTAGAATAGCACTTTGCAATTTAAATACGAAAATAAAAATCGAAACGTACATTCAACACTAAAAGAAAACAAATGAAATTGAATATTTTAAATAAATTTTTATTTTTTATCTAAAACAAATTCCAGGTTTCCATCTTTACTCCCACTAAGTTAAGTTGAAATTATTAGATAAAAAATACTTGGTAGGTTTCACATTAAGATATAAAATAAAATAAAATGAATTTATTTTTGGAAAGACTTTAATCTCGATATATATATATATTTCGGGTGGCTAACTCATCTTCAGGAGCAACAGAAAGTAACTTTCTTCTTCTAGTTAGCCACCCGAAATATATATATCGAGATTAAAGTCTTTCCAAAAATAAATTCGTTTTATTTTTTTATATCTTAATGCGAAACCTACCAAGTATTTTTTATCCAATAATTTTAAAAAATGTTTCCCCAAGTACCACACCAAATTCCTTAAAAACTATTGAAATTATACCTACTATACACTGAAAAAACGATATATTTATAGTTAAGAAATAATCTTTGATATGAATAGATGGTGAAGTTAATTATGGCGAAATCGAAATCTGTTCAATATGAATAAATGATATACGTATTTTAAGTATTCTCATATTTTTGGAGCAACTCTAGATATATTAATAGTCAAGATATCGCTATTCGAACCAAGCACTAATAAGTAAATTATGAAAATATTGTTATTTGAGTAAAATAGTGGAATAGTTAAATTTAATAGTTGGGTATTTAAATGGAATAATACGTAATTACCACAAGAAATGATATAAACTGAAATATTTTTTATTTATAATATGAATTTATGACTAGATGAGTATATTAATTTGATGTAGAATCTATATATTTTATTTCTAGAAATTCAATTAGGGAACCGATGAATAGGTATTTTCAATTAAATATGTTTTTATTTTGACGTCCCACCGGGCTTTTAGCTTTCAAAGTCGTTAGCTATGTTTGTTATTTTTAAAAATTTTAATTTAAAAATCTGCAAAAATTTATGAAGCTTAGTGTAAATACATTTAATGTAAATAATTTTGATTACAATAAATTAGTTTGAATGACAGATAAGAAAAATCCTGAAAATTGTCCTGAAAATTGGTTTTTAATTCTAACTGACTTTCGGCTAAGTAAAGAGCAAAATAAATTCAATATCCACGCGATAATGACCCGAAAGAAAGATAATATTTATAATTAAAAAAGACTGATGATTAAGGCCAAGCCTTCGAAACTATAGTCTCAAACAAATAAATAATATATATATTTGATGTATATATGTGTATGTATGTTTATTTGCATCAAGCAGAGAACAACCTCTTTGTTTCTCTTTATAGCACATACTTTCTGATGAATGTATAGAAATACTACAATTTAGATTCCGAATATTGAAGATTTATATTTTTAAAGATTTTAATTATTTAGTCATAATGTCTGTTAGTGATTGTGTGGATGGGTAGTGTATATTTTTAACCAATAATAATAGGTGATCATAGCACCTGTAAAACTGTATTTGATTTTGTGAATTTGTAGTGGCCTTTATTACAATTATATGATTATTTGTTATTTTATTTATTAAATGTTTATTCCTATAAAATGTTGATTTTTAATTAATTAGGAAAAGTTAAGTGAAAATCACTTGACGCACACACACGCTGGTTTTTTGAAAACAATCTCCCATCAATTGGGCATGTCTTGAATATGTTTTTATTTAAATCTAGAATTATTTTCCTTTCTGATATCTAATCAAGTAACTGGATTATTTTCTTTTTGCTCTTTCTTTTGCATTGAAATATATTTATTTCATTTCGAGTCGAGCGCCCAGCTGATCAAGTGCTTAATATTTGTGTTTTATGGGTGTCGCGTTTTGTGTATTTTTTTGACAACTGCATTTTTGAGAATTGTTCAAACCTTCATCAGAGACAAGGTAAACATTTAAATACAATGTTTAAAATCTTTTGGATAATTTAATGATTTTAAAAATGAAAGATATTAATTTGCCGATGGTAATAGATTCAAATTTACTAGAAAATCATAGATCAAAGATGGTGTCATCTATTAAATCCGATGGAGTGGAATATTTTTAATTATATGTCAGAGGGGTTGTTTTTCACCCCCTCGGGAATCGAACCCGAGTGCCAGTAACAGCAATCCGGGCCACCTGGCTCACCTGCGGGATACGAACCTCTCTGACATATGCAAACGCGTAAAATATTTTACTCAAAGATTGTTATCTTAATTTGTAAAATTTCGCGATATAGTGATTCTAAATTTAAACATATAGCCATGCCATATAATTTAAATAAAGGTGGTTGAGTGTTTCGAATTTTGAAGAAATTCTCCATCGGATTTAATAGATGACACCATCTTTGATCTATGATTTTCTAGATTTTAAAAATAAAAAAACACCTCATATCTACATAATATATTATTTGTTATGTTGAATATCATTATTCTACAGTATTAACTATCAATTTTGATTAAGAAATATTAATAGTATTAGTTTATTTTTTCTGCGGCCAGAGAAACTTTTTTTCCTTCAAATGTGGCTCTTGTAAGCCAAAAGGCTATATTAATATTACACAACTCTACAAAAAATAATAATTTTCTTGTCCTAAAGTTTATTTTATGATTTTTTTATTCATTGTGCACCAAAATAAAGGAAAAGTACCTATATTCCGTATAAAGTTTGCTTTTGTAGTGATTATATAGTAATAATAATAAACCTATTTTCGAGTCCCATTGAAATCAAAATATTTTGTTGACGTAATAGAAACCAGCTTCCTCTTTGATTTTCGAATAACCACCTGTTTGTAACTCAATTAGAACTCGAGTTATAACTAAAAAAGTAAGACCATATGTTTTTATATATGTTTATTATCCTTTATAATCACGTAGTTTTAGTTTTTTAGTTATAACTTAAGTTCTAATTGAGCTAAAAACAAGGTGTAATTTGAAACTCAAAGAGGAAGCTGTTTTCTATTACTTCAACAAAATATTGTGATCTCAAATATTGCTGTTTAATATCTAATGAGACTCGAAAATAGTCAAAATGGCCTTTTTCGTCGTTTTGACCGATAATATCTCCAAAACAAGAGCTAATCGGTAATTTTTATGGTGATTTTTGAATTCAGCAGGTGGAAATACATAAGAATCAGCTATTTTTGAGCCCGAGACATTTTCATTGTTGGGCAGTGCTATTTGAGTATTTAAACTCTAAAGTAAAATATGTATTTTTAAGCGGACTGTAATGCAGCCCGCAGCACAGTACGTTCTATTTGAATGCATACCCTACAACTTCAAGGCGACCCGGAATCTTTCTTTAGCTTAGGTGGATAATAAACATAGCACCCAGTTTTAGGTTAGGCTTTCTTAAAACTTTTTGATGGGATAAATTAATGAGAATATTTTTTTTGCCTACCTTAGGAAGTTTTTCAGGATCTCCGGGATGTCGGGGTATTAATTTTTGTAATCGCTGAAAGCCATAATCTATCGTCGGCTCATTCAATGCTAAAAATAAAAAAATAAAACAAATGAAATAAAACATAATAAATTTATATAAAAAGAATCTAAATTTAAGGTCAAAATTAAAAGATTTTAGTAGAAAATAATTTTATATTGCTTGTCAAAGGGATTCATCCTCTCAGGAGCAATATAAAATATAAATTATTATTAACATTTCCGACCATAGTTTGTATTAATTTGAAAGTTTATAGTAGGAAAATAAGGACAAGTTTTTATGTGTGACTTTTTTATTTATCAGCCAACGTTTCGTCGACTTTGCCGACTTCTTCATGACTATACTGAAGAAGTCTGAAAAGTCGACGAAACGTTGGCTGATAAATAAAAAATTCACACATAAAAACTTGTCCTTATTTTCCTATTATATAAAATTATTTTTTATTAAAATCTTCAAATTTTGACCTTAAATTTAGATTTTTTCTTAATATATGTATTGGTTTATACTGAGGGGTGAACCGCGACTTAATATGATGTACACCTACTTCCACTTGTACTTCCAAATATTTCTAAGTAATTCCAAATATTTCCAAGTAATTCCAAATATTTCCAAGTACTTCCAAACATTTCCAAGCACTTCCAAATATTTCCAAGTACTTCCAAATATCCACATTCAAATATTTCTAAGTACTTCCAAATATCCACATTCAAACATTTCCAAGTAATTCCAAATATCCACTTCAAATATTTCCAAGTAATTCCAAATATTTCCAAGTACTTCCAAATATCCACATTCAAATATTTCCAAGTAATTCCAAATATTTCCAAGTAATTCCAAATATTTCCAAGTACTTCCAAACATTTCCAAACACTTCCAAATATTTCCAAGTACTTCCAAATATTTCCAAGTACTTCCAAATATTTCCAAGCACCTCCAAACATTTCCAAGTACTTCCAAAATACTTCCAATGAGATGTACACCTACTTCCAATCGCGGATCACCCCTCGGTTTATACCGTCGAGTTGATTTTTGAAAAAATTTCCATCTATTTTTCCAAAATAGATGCTCTATTATTTTGATTTATTTAATAAATTTAAATTAAATTAGTTTTTTGTATAATAATATAAATTGGTATTTTGAATTATAAACTAACACTCAGAGGGTGTTTTAAATTAATATTTAAATCATGAAAGTAAGATTTTTTTTGTTAGCGTTATATCAAGTTGTATATAAGATTTATATATTATAATTTAATGATAGAATATAAAATAAATTTATTAAAAATACAAGTCAAAAATCAATGTGAAAAGATGATTCTTTTAGATACGTGTTAATGTAATGAATTAAAAACAAAGAGACTTACAGACATAGACGAATCGACCTGGGGCTCCTTTACAGAATTGCTTGGACTTGTATGATAACGTGACCTCAACAACACCTGGAATATGTCGAGGTGGCGTTTGAACTCGAATTGCATGTGATGTTATCAACTGGAAATAAAAACAAAATGAGGCCTATTAGTAAGAGAGGACATATTTTGCTAAGTAAATAAAAAAAAATATCTATTAATTAAAATAAATTCTTTAATTGGGACTGAACAAATTTTTTAAAAACTATCTAAATATACTATACACTACTTAAGACATTGCTTGCAATTTCATTTATGTAAAATAGGTACAGGTATATAGGTAAGTGTAAAATAAAATAAGTGAATGATTATTATTTTTTTATATTAACAAGCTTTTCTTATTGACGTACAAATAATAAACTAATAAAATAACGCAAAATTTGACTGGCTATAATCTGATCCCTACAAAAATTTACACCCACTTCCACACACACACACGAACACCCAATGGCCAAAATGGGCTATAGTTACCGAAGGCCATTAAAAAAAAAAAATAAAAAAAAAATAATTAACAATGGATCTCAAAAATAATTAAAATTTGATTGTAATTGTGAATAATTTATGTTTACAAGTATTTTTCTAAATTATCTTCAGGTTATTATGTTTACGGTCACTTACAATTGATTTATACAATGAAAAAGAGCGCTCCACATAAAATGATAGTAAAGCATTAATTATATATGCTCAAAAATATATACTAGTATTATAAAAATAAATTCAAAAAACATAAAAATTTAGTTTTGCGTTTTTTGGACTGGATATATACAATATCAAACGATAAAAATATTAGCAAGTATTTTTGAGCTATTATATAATTTATCTAAAAATTTGAGCATCTCTTTCTTGAAAATTGATAGAATTTTTTTCAAAAAATCAACTCGGGGTGTAGAACCAATGTAAGTATATTTAAGAGAGAAAGAATTTACATTTTTTAGGTAGGTAGTAGAGATTATTTTTATATTGCGTATAAGAGGAATTCATCCCCTCGGGCCCCCTCTGATACGCAATACAAAAATATTCTCTACTAAAATCCTAGATTCTGACCTAAAAATGTAAATTATTTCTCTTATTATGGTTTAATTTACATGAATTAATACACGAGAGCAGTTTTTTCTATTTACTGAATTAAGGGCAAGGAGAGCAAATTTTAATTAAAGAAAATGGCTGTAAAACTTTATTAAATGGATGGTCACTTAACGTCTGTTTTCGAGAAAACACAAACTACATCTGTACTAAATTTAAGTGTAATGGGGTATTTAGTTTCAAAAATATACTGCTAAACACAAAACTAAAATTGATCTTATGGTAATAGTGTTCCTACTAGTTTTTGAGGCTGGAAAAGACGGTAAAAATAATAATAGAATCTATTTTTATTGCTTTGTTCTTGGCAATATAATAAAAAATTTGATAAGTTCAGGAGGCATTAAAGGATCAACTACTTGCGAGTGTATATATCTGACCGAATCGATTCTTATTAAAAATTGATCTTCTTAAAGGGCATAGGAAGTCATCCGGGATAATCTATCTGTACCTTTCTTTCTTTAATCATATTTTATTCGCAGAAATAATTTTAAGAAATAATTATGTGCTTTTAATTTTAGTTATAAGTCAATAAAAGGTAATTAAAAAAAAATTAAAACTATTAAATTAAGTTCCCCATGTCCTTTAAGGCCCAGATCAGAATATTTCAACCAAATAATTGGGGATATGGGATATGGTCAAACAGCTGGCGGGGGACAGAGCCGAGTGGAGACGGGTGGTTGCGTCAAACCAGTCTTAGGACTGTGTACTCAATGATGATGATGATGATGTCCTTTAATGCTAACTCTGCAAAATTTGATCCAAATCGAACAAAGGGTTGAAATTTTTAAAACCCCTCTCTCTAATTTTTGGTTTGATTTCAACCAAAATTTTCATATTAAATTGAAAGTTTTTGTGCCGAGAGTAACAGAATTTTTATATATTGAAGGAGACATAAATTCATAAATTAATTCCTGTGAATCAATTGTAATAGACTGATGAAGAGGGCAAAGCCCTCGAAACTATAGTCTCGTTATAAATAAATAAAATTTATAATTCCAGCAGAAGACACACTCTTTTATTGTCTCCTTCAAAATTTTCAGCTCAAAATCTGAAAATACTAAATATAAAATTTCTTTTTGATACCTTCATTTTGAGTTAGAGCGTACACAAAATTTGGTAACAGTCACACACTCACTAACAGATATTTTGACAAAATAATTAATATCTCTTAAAATATATATTTTTCGATTTTCATTATATCATGTTTTTTTGTCGACCAAAACGGCTTGAATTCGCTCAATTTTTTTTTTTTTTTTTTATCAAAATATAGTTCCTGTCGTTTTTGAGATTAAAAAATTTTTTCTCATGTCCGATTACAATACGTTAACCATGCATCGTATGGTAAAGTAATTAAGAGAATACCCAACGTTTCACTTATTATATATGTTAACCTATTCAAGCTTAACAGTAAAAAAACTCAGAGCAACCAAAAATTTATATCCTCAAAAAATCTAATCTATCTACATTACCCATAACTGTGATGATACAAATATTTTAAATTTAGAAAAAAAAAAAGCTGTATTAAAAGGTGATTACAAGTCTTGTTTAATAGCAGATAATTTAGATCTCTAACTAGTTAGTATTTATCTTTTATTGACAATAATCAGTTAATAAAAATGGTATGAAAATCATTCTAGTAACGCATAAAGTGTTATCAACCGATTTTTATTATTTTTTCACATAGCTATAAAATTATGATTTACAGGGAATTATCTTGATCTTTCTTTACATATGTAACCTAAGGTCTAACTACTATAGGAAATTACATTAATGAACATTCTAAAAAATCACAATTCAAATAAAACAATCAAGAATACTTTATGTTTTGGTAAGTAATTCTTGGACCATTTATAGCTATAAACTAAATGTCGTTTCAACAAGTAATTCTAGAGAAAATAAGGGATCGACCATAAATTACGCGACACGAATTTAAAGATTTTTAGACCCCTCTCCCCCTGGGTCACATTCTGTCACATTTTCATTGAGCTCTCCTATATTGTGACGTCACAGTATCACTTTTATACCCTATAATTTTTAAAATTTTATAATTTGACTTTTGTGACATCACAATTTTTAAGATCTCCGGGCCCCCCTGTCACATTTTGTCACAAATCTGAGATGCCCCCTTCCCCCTTATTGTGTGACGTAATTTATGGACGGCCCCTAATTATATATCTTCTTCTTCAAGTCCCATGTTCGATTTCGAGAATTGGCTATTGCTCTAGACCTCTAGAGATCATCCTCTTAAAAGTAATTTTTCTGGGGAAATTGTTCACGCTGGTGGCTTCCCGTTGCCATCCCCTAGATTTGCCTCCTTGCGTTTTTGACAGAGATGAAAATTATTCTGACTGAAGCGCGATTCGATCTCGGGTAAACTCAATTACAAGTCAAACGCTTTAGACATTTTGGTTTGTCTTATTCTTGTTTCTTTTTTGTGGGTTTAATACAGATAAAAATAATCTCCAAGTGTTCATTTTTTTTTCAAGATATTTTTCATCTTGATTAACTTAATTTGCCACCTAATATTTGAGACATTTTAATAAATTTTATAAAAATCCAGTATATATAAAAGCAAATTCTGTTAATAAAGGGGTCTATAAATTTCGGTGAAATTATAAATAGCTTGGAAGCATCATCTTGGATTACTGTCCCTTTTTTCCTGGCTAATGAGGTCAATAAATAAGCCTGGCTGAACGAACCCTCATCCCCCTTGGAAATAAATATAGCTAGTCACCTCACTCCAGACGAGCATCGTGCCGAAGACGACTTGAAGACCATCGAAGAAATTATCCCCAATGATGATGACCGTGCTTCCTCCGGCCGTCCAGCCCTCACTGGGGCTAATGGCTTTGATGCACGGGGTGGCCACCGGAAGTGGTGGATACAGACCTGGAAACGAAAGCAGAACTGTTAATACTTCAAATATTGTCCAACAAGAATTGATCAATACAGATCAACGAGTTCTTAATTAATTTGATATTTATAAATAAACAGTTTAGAAGATCGATCATTAACAAGCTATTAACTTTATTTCTTTATTAAAATTTAAATAATCTAGTTTATGTGACTGCAGCTTATGACTTATGAGTAGGGATCGGATTTATAGGCACTAAAAATCTTTAAAATAGGCAGGTAACTAAGCACTAAAAATAACTAAAATAGGCACTTCATTTCAAATAAGTCATTTTGCATGGTGTTAAATTTTCCTCTTTTGCACTACTATAACCTCCTAAATCCCGATTATTCTTTTTTTTTAATGATATTGATGTGAGAAGGAGATACACCAGAAGGTGCATCCCCTAAAGGTCAGTATGGGATGGCCCCTCAATCTTGAAAAGAACAGAGTGGAAGGAAAGAAGCCGGTATCACAAGTCAAATCTCAGAAAGTTAGATACAATCCAATTTACTAAGTTTTTTAAGGGCTTCGAGCAGTGGTAAATTCTCCGTGCGATAAATTAGTTTAAATTTATCTCCCACTTAATTTTTTTCCAGACCCTATACTTACAGAAAAAATGTCTGGGTATAGGCGGAAATCGAACCCAAGACCTCCGGGTTGCCAGCCAGACATGCTGACCACTACACCAGGGAGGCCGACATTCTTTCCATTATTGTCCAACCAGGATTCCGCTTCAGTATTTTGTCCATTTTTTGATTGAGATTTAAGGCAATAAGACCAGATGCTTTTTTGATATTTTCTTGAAATCTCTGGAGTATTTTTATGGACTCTATCAAAAGAGAGATTTATTGCTTCTAATGCTGTAATGGTTACAGGTAGATAGTTAAAATTATACTTTATATATGCTAAATCAGCCTCAAGAATAATAGAAGATAAAGCATCCTTAGCTAGCTAGTTCCCTCACTCCGGGTTGCTTAAGATCAGGGACTTCAAAGATTTAGTTGATATAAATAAATAGTTTTTAAGGAATTTGGTGTTGGTACTTGGTGAAACATTTTAAAATTATTGGATAAAAATACTTGGTAGGTTTCACATTAAGATATAAAAAAATAAAACGAATTTATTTTTGGAGAATCTTTAATCTCGATATATATATTTCAGGTGACTAACCCATCTTCAGGAGAAACAGAAAGTAACTCAGTTACTTTCTGTTTCTCCTGAAGATGGGTTAGTCACCCGAAATATATATATCGAGATTAAAGATTCTCCAAAAATAAATTCGTTTTATTTTTTTATATCTTAATGTGAAACCTACCAAGTATTTTTATCCAATAATGATATAAATAAATAGAATGAAATATACTTCTAGGCTACTAAGAATCATACTTTCTTTAATTTTTCATAGTTTTTAGTGTTCCATTCAAAGTAAAACAGGATCCTATCAATGTCTGTGTGTTAATCTGTTTGTACGCTCATCTGATCTGTCAGGGCATTGGTACTCGAATACTAAATAAGGGACAAATTCGTAATTTACAAGCTATATATATATTAGGGTGGCCCTTATTTTGGGTATTTTCGAATTTTTACGCTCGCAGGGGCTCATATGGTTCGAAATAAATAAAAAAAATATCCCCCAAGTTCCAACCCCTTATCTCAATTTTAACCGGTGCCTCTGAGCGATGTAAGTTTCCCATCTAAATAACATGGGGTTTTTGGCATTGAACGATCAATTTTTTATTGGGGCCAAAGCAATGGTTTAAAAAATTTGAAACTCTGTAGACTTTATCCTTATAATAGTAGCTACCCTTCAGAAATTTTACAGATTTGTAGCTATTAATTTTTGAGTCTATAACTTACTAACACTAGATATGGCAGTATTTTTGTAGCTGTAACTCCAAAATCATAATAACTAAAAATCTGAAAAAACTCTGAAGGATAGCTACTATTATAAGGGTAAATTTTACAGAATTTTAAATTTTTTGAAATATTACTTTGGCCGGAATAAAAAATTAATCGTTCAATGCCAAAAACTCCATGTTATTTAGATGGGAAACTTGCATCGCTCTGAGGCACAGGTTAAAATTGAGATAGGGGGTTGAAACTTGGGGGATATATTTTTTTATTTATTTCGAACCATATGAGCCCCTGCGAGCGTAAAAATTCGAAAATACCCAAAATAAGGGCCACCCTAATATATATAGTAGAAATGAATCTTTGATAGGAAGATTCAAATTTGAATTTGAAATTGATTAACAATTCGGGGCGCCGGTGGCGCCCCCTTAACAAAGCCGACAACAATGAGAGCATTCATCTCTAAAATGAATTCATATTTTCGCCAGGCAGTTGGACTTAATTAGAAATAAATTTTATTTTAAAAATTACAAATGGCTTTATTAAATATCCATCAAATAAGGATCATCTTTAGATCTAAACCACCACACAGAGCAAATAATATAATTGATCGAAAGCCTATTTGCTTTGTGACTTAAAAACGGGATGAAAATTAATTGTAAGTAAACGATTAAATTCATTTTATTTTCCATTTCAAATTTTACTTTCCTGTCTGTTAATATTAACGAAAATGTTTTATAAATATTAATATGATTTGTTAACATCCCTCGGCTGATTTTGTGTATGTGCGTGAACATATGTTCCTGATATAATTATATTATATTTTTTAATTATAAAAAATTAAGCATTCATTTTTTGAGCTCTTAGCCATAATTTTATTAAAGCCTAAGCCAGGCATGTACTCAAATTTTTCGTCAAAGAGCACCAAAGTATTAAAAAATGAGAAAAAATAATTTTACAAATATGTAGGTATTTATTGAAGTTGTTTCGCGACAATACTAGGAAAAAGTTAATGCTAGAGTATATAGAACAGACAATAAGGATTCATAATTCATAAGCCCAAAACTTTTTGCTGTTTATGTACCACTACTAGCCAATCCCGTGCTCGTTTGACAAATCTGGCAACACTGTCCGAGCTTGTATATATTTTATCATAGAAATTTCATATAACGTACATTATTTATTAAACAGAAAATTCTTAATAAGCGATTGAAAGCTTTTGCGATAATGTCTGAAGCGAAAAAACGTCAAAAAAGTACTAATGTTAATCCACTTTTTAGGTTAAATATATACGTTGTTGCCAGATTGTTTTTAGTGTAAATTTTTCATTATTTATTCATTATTATTTCAGAAACTGTCTTGTAACTATGAATTAAAATTTTCTTAAAAAATGTATTAGTTATTGTTTAATGTTGGTTTAGTTTTTTATAACAATGATAAGAAGAGTTTCTTAATTATGATTAAAAATGTATGTAAACTTTCCGATATCCCGTATAGTGCAATGTATAAGAGTCTGAAAAACTCTATCTTTGGAATTTAATATCTCCGGAACTATATTGTTCATAAATTTTCTTTTGCCACAAATCGATAAAGAAATATTTAAATAATAATCTATCTAAATTTCAAAAAAATCCTAAGAAAACCCATTTAGTGAAACAACTACCTTAAACAAATTTTATTTTACATTTTTATTAATTTAGTTTTATATTTAGTGTCAATCAGACACATAGGGGGGGGGGGGGCGGCTGACTGAGCCCCAAATGTTTTTTTATGTATAGGTCCTCTGGCCCCTTGAAAATAAATAAGTATGAGCATGAGAGCATGTGTTCTCATCCGAGTGTAAGTGCGAGTGAGAGGTTAAGAACGTATATCTCCCTCTCTTTCTCTCTCATTAGATATCTGCAGAAGCGTGTGTCTGTGTGAGTGAATTAAATATATTTCTAATATTATATTATTTTATTGGCTATTAGGTGTGACGTCACCGCTTCTGATACGAGTCTGGACAAGTTCCCCCATCAATCCACCTCCAGTTCAGTAGCTCGGTAGCGTCCATTAGAATTACTCAGTCTAATTATCTTAAGAAATATTTGCATTTGAACGACGATTTATCAAATTTATTATTTCAAATACAGGTGAGTTACAATATATCTATTATATTATAAGTAGAGAAATATTTATAATGATATTTTCAATTTGTATTTTCGAAATATTCCAAATTTGTGCATTTTTATGCAAAATCAGGGGATCTTCGATGCCACCAATTTGCCTCAAAATCTACCCTCATATTTTAAGAGATTTCGTTATTATGATTTAATTTTTTAAATGCATTTTTTTATGACTTTGGTAAAAAGATTTAGTCAGATTCTCTCTGATTATTATTTTTTATTTAATTATGTATATGTTTATGTGTGAGTTTGAATGTGTTCAAATTAGTGTAGGGGTCAGATTTTATCATGTCGAAAATCCAAAATAAATCGAGATAATTCCATATGAGGCAACTGTGGGTCAGTGGTCAGAGTGTCGAGCCGCTGGCCTGAAATACGCTGGTTCGAGACCGAGTCTCGGCATATATTTGCAGTCGCCTCCTCTTGGAAAGCAATGGTAACCTACCAAGAGTATCATTGTCTAGTAACCTCCCCAAACTAGCCGTTCGGAACCGGCGTTAAAAACTATGTCCCGTATATCTGTGGAAAAACAGCTAAACACACTCAGCACAGTTATATGTGGAGAGGAGCCAAAACGTCAGGGAGACCTGATATGACACTTAAAGAAGAATAATTCTTCCATACACCAGCCGTCTGGCAGATTGATTTTGCATATTCAGACAAGCTTTTGCACTGAGCTGGAGTTTGAATATGGACTACCTGCTCTGAAGGCAGAAAATATATATTCATTATTTATTTTAGTTATTAATTGTGATTTTATTTTTCAGTGATCAGCTGATCCGTCAGCATCTGAGCCAGGGAAGTCGTCTCATAGTGTAATCATCGTCATAGCATGCGATGTAAGTTTCAATCTATTTTCTATATTTTATATCATTAAACATGTTTCTAATGAAACTGATGTATTAAGATGTACTCTTATTGGAATGCACACCGTTTCAACACCTAATTTTGAGAATATATCATTATTAAATATCGTCATTCAGCTTTTTACTGAAAAAGGTGAAAATCTAACCTCATATTTTAAGAGATTTCGTGATTTTGATTTAATTTTTTAAAGGCATTTTTTATGACTTCGGTAACAAGACCCATTTAGTCAGATTCTCTCTGATTACACGACCTTCACATTAGTTTCTCCCTTATTTGAAATCATCATACCAATTTTCTTCTTTCAAATTACTTGACATCTTGACAACGATGAGTCTAATATTTTATATTTTTCCAGAATCATCATCTTCACGAAATCTCTTCTCCAAATAGGCAGTTCTACAATAGCAGAAAAAAGTTCTTCCTTCATCTGAAAAGGTATTTTGATTATAATATACCTATGTATAGTTTTTAAGGTTAAGACTCTACTATGCAATTATGCTGAATTTCGCTAATGATGTGATAGTTTATAAGGATGATTCCATGATGAGATATATTGTGTACCACACAACATTCAAAATAACAATAGTCAACTTAATTATCAAAAGTAGTCGAAAAATCTTTAATTAATATATTGAAAAATTTGTCAGAGAAAATTATCACCTATCGAAATGTTGGATGGATTTTTGGCCCTTTTTGGCCTCTGGGGACCACAATTTCCGGTTTTATGTCCTAAATCCGATTTCCAACTATTAAGGGCATCGATTCCTTCCACCTTGAAGTTACAAAATGAAATTAACTTTTTTCATCTCTGAGACATAAGCTCTCAAAGAGTCAGGACCCAGACATGCCATCGCAATACTTCCCCATTATATTCTATGAATATAAATGTGAAAGTAATAAGGTTAGGTATATTAAACTAACTTAAAGTCGCAGTTAAATTTAATATTAAATATTCTAAACAACAAAATCGTTGTCCAACAATTATCCGCTTGTCTGTGGTTTTACCTTTAAAAGTACCTGTTAAATATTAAAATTGAATAATTGATTGGTAAATATTTAAATCAGTGTGATTTCATTCCTAATATATTTTTTGAAATAATCTGCCCACTAAATATTGATATTTCAAATGACAAACCGTTATCGAGAGAATATTTTTAACAGACTTTGAAAAAAGGAGGAGGTTATCAATTCAACGGAATGTCTGTTTTTTTTTGTGTTTGAACATTCTTTACCTTGTGGACCGATTTGGATGATTTTTTTGCATTGGGTTTAATCTTGTACCCGATTGTTCCGGTTTTTTTTTTCATTGGTATTGGACCTTTTTTGTTGTGTATGTTCATGCATAACTTCTTTGTTTATGGACCGATTTTGATGATTCTTTTTTAATGGAAAGGGGGTCCCTTAGGAGTGGTACCATATTAATTTGGTCATGTTCTGATGATATAATCAATGACATAATAACGAAAATCTCCAATTCTTATGAGCAAATAATCGAAATTCTAATAAATAAAATCTTTTATAAAAAAACAATCTTAAAACGTTCATTTAAAATCCGCTAACGTTTCGAGATAATTTCTCTATTAATGAATTGAATTTTATTATCAATTTCTGGATGATGGGGAATAGAGGTGAATGGGAAATAAATATTATCGGAAAAGAGTTTTTTTTTATTTAATTAGTTTTTTCCTCTTATTAAAAACAAGGACTAAAAATATCATCAAGGACAGTCGATCGTGGAGAAGTAATCTCCGAAGTCGAAGCTCAAATACAATATATACATTAATTCATGTAAAATAATTGGTTCAATAAATTTATCAATTTCTGATTCTTTCGCTCGAATCTTTCTCTTACGAAATGTATGCAAGGTATTATCATAAGTCACTATTCTTAACATCACTAAAAAGAGAAAAATAAAAATAATTTTTAGAAAAAAACCGACTTCAAAAAAATTAAATGCAACAAATAAAATAATAAGAACTCAAAAGTAAAATAAAATGCACTAAAAGGTATAAAATAATTTTTGAAGTCGGTGCTAAACTATATAAGCGAGCTTACGCGATGTTGTCTTCATTACACGCCAAACGTACTAAGTAAGATCCGTCGAGTGCGATTAATAAAATGTATAGGTATGTTTGGCACCGACTTCAAAAAGTGATTTCATGTTAAAATTTCGTCGTTTAGTTATAACAAAATAGATAGTTATTTTATACTCTATTTTATTTTTACTTTACCATACAGGGTATGGTCAAGTATTGTAATCGTGCATGAAAAAAGTGTTTTTTTTGCTTCTTTTTTTCAAAATATCTCAAAAACGGCTGAGGCTATTTTGATTAAAAAAATTGAGCGAAACCACGGCAGTTTGCTCTACAAAAAAGCTCTAATAAGTAAACATCGAAAAAATTATATTTTTCGAGATAATAATTGTTTTGTCAAAATGTCTGTTAGTCTGTGCGTTACCAAATTTTTGTGGACGAGCTAGCTCAAAAACTAGTTTGAATATCGAAACCAAATTTCACACGTAGTTTTGGTCCATTGAGATTAAGAGCTGATTAGATTTTGGTGCATATCGATCCAAAATTAAGGGGGGTGGAGGGGGGTTAAAAATTAAAAATCCTGGCCGTTTGAGCAAACTCAACCAAATTTTGTATACATAATCAGTGGACCCCAGAAGTCTAAAAATGCAAAAACTAACCGCCCAAAATGGGGGGTGGGGGGTCAAAAAATGAAAATCTTGGCCATTTACAAAACTCAACCAAATTTTGTATTCATAATCAGTGGGACCCCAGAAGTATAAAAATGCAAAAACTAACCCCTCCACCCCTACATGATTATAAATAATTTTAGGGGCCAGGTTGTATGGTAAAGTCAAGTGGATGGCCACATCAGAACATATCAGCTTATTTTCAAATCAATAAAGTAGAAAAGGTGTACTAAAATAATTTTTGTTGGTTTGTTATTGCGGCTAAAGTTTTCTGACACCTTCTTTCTCTATGAAAGGACATTCTCTCGGTGGTTGTGTCTATGTGTGCAGTTAGTTTTATGAGATAGCCAGTGGAAAGTGGGAAGGTGAAGGGCCTGGGATGGGAGACGAAGGGCAGAAGGCAAGTCGATCCCAGCGCACATATCAGCGCCATTCAGAGCTGGGCTCAGCCCCCCAAAAAGGGATCAAAAAGGGAAGGAGAGGGAGCTCGCTTTTTCTTTCGCCCTGACTTTCTGTCCAGTCGACGAAGACTAAAATTGCTTTTTCCTCTCTTCGCCCTTGTCGTCGTGGACGACGAATGGGGATTTTGGCAAGGGGCAGGCTATCCTTATTGATCTGGCCATCGGCTTCCTCTCTTCTTGTTGTCGTCGCCATCGAAAAAGAAAAAGAGAGGCCAACCAACAACCCCTCCTACCGCCACCTTTCTTTTTTTTTTTTTTTGAACCTCGATTCGCGTTAATGAGCACTACTAAAGCCCTTTAGAAGGGCCGTAAACACTATCTGGTGAATTGGACGACAACGACCAGAGAGAGAGATCTTTGTCTCTGTGATCATCATCAAACATGGGGGGATGTGGTAATGGAGAGTAGTTGAAGCTAAATGGCCTTCACTTTTGCTCCCCTGATCAACAAATTTTTACTACTCTTCGCGAATTTATTGAATTCAATTGATTTTTTTCAAAAGAATAAAACAAAATGATATGAGATACTCTCGCTTAGAATAAATCGAATAAAATGATCTAATCTATCCAAAAGTAATTCGAAGGAGACAATAAAAGAGTGTGTCTTCTGCTGGAATTATACATTTTTAATTTATTTATGACGATACTAGGTATAAAGATAAAGATAAGAGTACATAAATATTATATGTAATATTCATTTACTATGAGTTAAGGATTCTTGGTCACTTGTTTCACATTAAAAATTACGATACTATAGTTTTGTGGGCTTTTCCCTCTTCATCAGTGAATTACAATTGATTTTTTATTATTTCTCCAAAGGGCAATAGGCACATTTATTTGATAACAAAATATAACAATGACATGCAATAACAAGGACTATAACCTAAATTATAAAAGTTCAAATGAACTTTCAATTTCTCTGGATGACCACATAAAAACCACAATAAAAATTAAATATAAGTTTTTTGACTTGAAACTATTTACAAAAAAATAAAATAAAAATATAAACATAAGTTTTTGGTTTGAAACTATTTACAAAACTTTAATAAAATATATGTTTTTGACTTGAGGCTATTTACAAAATAATAATAATATATGTTTTTTGACTTCAAACTATTTACAATAATAATTTTTACAGAGGTATAAGGTCTGGCATGATCAAGTGAAGCGTCGAGGGAGATCATTTGGTCTGTGTCTCTTAAGTCTTTTTGGAATTGTTGTTGTCATTAGTTGTTTTGCCTAGTCGTTTGGGTGGTCATTTAATTTGTTCAAGTATTTGTGATTGTATTGTCTTTTTTCTTCAGTTACTGTAGGGATTGGTGTATCTTTTTGTATGTCGGAATTGGAAGTACTTCTCGGGGCATCGACTTTGTTTTGATATCTTTGTATTATATCAATATTATATTTCGCAGCCGAGCCCCATAGTTGTTTTCCATAGGTCCAAATTGGTCTTAAAATACATTTATAAATAAGTATTTTATTGTCTTTTGTCATTTGTGAACGTCGTCCAATTAATTAAATCCTGTGAATCAATTGTAATCGACTGATGAAGAGGGCAAAGCCCTCGAAACTATAGTCTCGATATAAATAAATTAAAAATTTATAATTCCACCAGAAGACACACTCTTTTATTGTCTCCTTCAGTTTATAAAAATTCTGCTACTCTCGGCAAAAAGAAACTTTCAATTTAATTCAAAAGTAATTCCTTAATCAAAATAAACCAGAATATTATTGTAATTATCATTCTATTTTTAATTTCAAAAATACGGACAAAAAGTAAATATAAGTGAATTCAATCGCCTCCATTTTATTTAATAAATGAAGTACATTTGCAGGTATTTGGGCAAGAAACTAAAAAACCAAAGATTTCACATTGATGTGGCTTCAATGATTTGAACATATGTGCAGTGTGCACATCTTTTTATAGTCTTATAATTAAATTATAATCATTGAGGTATGTTTATGTGATATCCTATGTTAATTGAATGAGAAAAAAAATAATGTAACTTATATATATGTAATCTCTCTAAAACTCTATTCTTTTGCTTTTTGGTGAAACGTTGCCCAAATCAATGTGAATTCTTTGATTTTTTTTAGTTTCTTATCCAAATAAATATAGATAATTAAAATAAATAAATAAATAAATAAATAATAAAAAAATAAAAATAAATCTAATAAATTAGATAAAATAGCTATGCAGGAAAATTGGATGCTGACCCTATCAAGTTTTGTTTAATAATACATTATATTATTAAAATATTAATTTCATTAGGAAACTCGATAGGTGAAGGTCGACCTAAGTCGGGATCTTGAACTATACTAATAGACAATATCTAATAAAATTTATTATCAGATAGGCCATTTTTTAGTTCTTTATATATATTTTCTAATGATCCGTTCCTTCTTAAAAAAGAAGAAAAAAAACTCCCCCGTGCAAATCCTTTGATTAATTTCGAATTCCTGCTTCTTTTCTTTCTCCCTCTAAGGCCAAGTTTAACTCATTTGTTGCGTACTTTTTCTTTCTCCTTTCGAGATTGTCAATCGGAGAAAGGAGGATTATTTGTTACGCATTTTGTTCTTCTTCCTTACGAATGGTGTCCTTCGTTTGTGGTTTGCCCGTATCTTCCAACGAGGTCCAACTGTCTGTCTGTCGATCTGTTATTTTTTTATCCGAAGTTAGTTCGTTCGTTTTCTTTTTCCTCTTCTTCAAGGGGGCAGGCAGGGGTGCCCTTCAACCCTGCACAGAGAAGAGCACGACCAAAACTGATTAACTTTGCCTTTCTCGGATCTGATTGGTCCGCTAGGAAACAAGGGCGGACCAGAGTACTAGGGTCTCTATCTACGAGGACGCCCTTTCCGGTCGGGAAATAAAAAACATGAAGCTAAAAATAGAAGACATAAAAACGATGACGGCGACGACGACGATGGTGACGGCGGACATGGTAAAAATATATATATAAATATATGTATATATAGAATGAGAGAAGAGGGTTGGTAATAAATCGTAGTTTAAAAATGTTTTGTTAAATTGAACCAAATTTACCGGATCATTATTCACACAGACAGACAAAGGGACAGGGTATAATTGCTTGCTTCTTGTTTGCTCATTTTATTATCCATCTTTTTCTTTTTACGCTCCATTTAATACTTGATATTTAAGAGCTGCTCACTTTGTTTTTTTTCTTTCTTGTTAAAAGAAAGAACTTGGATCCATCTTAATGTAGAATGCAGTACAAATTCAATATCCTTTTAAAGAATTATATCATCTTAACTTCAATAATATTTATATACCGATCAACAATATAAAAATGAGTACCTACATCTCAATTTTGACGTAGAAATATCTAATTACTTGGGATATTTCAGTAGACCAACATAAAAAGTGTGAGGGTGGCAACATATTAGTAAGCTTCTCTCTCAGCAACTAAAAATGAATAGGACTATAAAACTAAGGTTTAAAATTTACTTTATTGTTACTAATTTATTATTCCTTCACTTGTAATAAAATGGGACTTTTAGAGAAATACCATAGAGTCCAATGACGAGTAGTTGCGGCAAACTTGACTGTATAATATAATAGATCATATAAAATGTCTCCGCGGTTTTTTGGTACACTTTTGAACAAAGAATTTCTTTATTGAAAATCAATTTTAATCAAGCACATATTGACCATTATTATCTATGATCTTTTGCCATTTTTTGGGTAGAATCATAATACCATCGGTGCAGAACTTTTGTGGTTTATCATCGAAAAACCTGGACAAGTGATTTTCAGCGGCGTTTCGGTCGGCCAATTTTTTACCATCAAGAGAGTTTTGCAGAGACCGAAACAAATGGTAGTCAGACGGTGCAAGGTGCGAGGTATACGGTGGATGAATCAAAACTTCCCAACCAAGTTCCGTCAATTTGTTCCGAGTCATCAAAGATGTGTGTGGCCGCGATTGTCATGATGGAACATTAATTAGCGTTAATTCATGTGGAACCGAAACATCGAACTTATTTTTGAAGCCTGCTCTTTTCAAATGATTCCAAACTGTCATGTGACTGATGTTTAGTGACTCCGCTATTTCCTGATAAAATACATGCGTGCCGGTTTCACCAGTTTCAAAATTTCATGGACTTCTTTGACTGGCGGCCGAACAGAGGAGGTGCATCTTTGACATCGAAATTTCCGGAACGGAATCGAGCAAACCACTCCTGGTTCTTTCGTTCACTCACAGCATTCTCACCGTACACTTCACAAATTTTTCGGCATGTTTTTGCAGCGTTTCTATCTTTTTTATAGTAAAAAAACTCACATAGCGTACTTCTTCAGACATTTCACTCATTTTCTAATCAATATAACTTTTTACACGAGCAACGAATTAGAAAACTATTTCCACAAAAATCTAACCTCAAATGTCACCTTTTTAGCACATGTTCGATTGAGACAATCGGGTGAGTGTTGCCCAAAATATAGGCATAGGGCTGAACCGTGATCTAAAATCGTGTACACCTACTTCCACTTCTACTTTCATTTCTAAGTAGAAGACAATCGATGACAATAGATTATCTAATGAATTCCAAAATAATTCCAAATAATTCCAAAGACAGTGTACACCTAATTCCAATCGCGGTTCACCCCTCGGCATAAACACATTCTAGTGGCAAAAAAACCGCGGAGACTTTTTATATGATCTAATATTTACATTCATTTTGCTATCCTATACATATTTGTAGAATTTTGACGAAATCTATTCCTAAGGAACAAAGATCTTTCACTGCAATCATTTTTGAGAGCAAATGTCTAAATCAATTCCCAAAAAAGTTAGTAAAAATCTTTAAGTGAACGTATTTCATAATAATTGTTTTAAAATAAGATTTCATGTGATGTTTTAAATGAAGACGAGGAGGGTGGAAGAAAGCTGTGTTGCGGGGATATAAATGGGGGGATAGGGTGGATGGGGGGTGGAAAAGCAAGCAAGCAGGACGATCGAGAAAGATGGGGTGGGAGGGTGGCCCGAAGGAAGGAATCCTAGTTGGATGTTGGTCTCCTGAGGATGCCCTCTCACTCTCTCTCTTAACGTCCGAGGATTTATGATCTCGCCACGACAACCAATCAAAAACGACTAGCGAGATGGACGACCACCTTTTTATCCAAATGGGGTGACTTTCGCCTATGCTTCTTTTAATTTTGTACACTTATAAAAATACAATCTGAAAAAAAAGACATCCACTTGACTTTAAACATATAACGATTATAGTAGGTATAGCTTGATTATTAAGGTAGTTGTTTCGCGAAAATACTAGCAAAAAGTTAATGCTGAGTATATAGAACAGACAATAAGGATTCATAATTCATAAGCCCAAAACTTTTTGCTGTTTATGTACCAATTCTAGCCAATCCCGTGCTCGTTTGACAAATTTGGCACCATTGTGAGAGATTGAATAGTTTTATAATAAAATGACAGATAAAATACATTTTAAATTTCTATAAAAACCGTTTTGTTATTTTTTAACAAATGTAATCAACGCCTACGTTACACCTTATGAAAATTATAATTTTGAAAAAATCTAGCGCATGCACGCTTTATACATCTTTCGCTGGTTAAATAAATGCGCTGTTGCCAAATTGTTTTTAGTGTAAATTTTTTTTTATACATTTTTCATTATTTATTCCTTATCATCTCAGAAACTGTGTTGTAACTATGAATCAAAATTGTCTTAAAATATGTATTGGTTATTGTTTAATGTTGGTTTAGTTTTTTATAAAAATGGTAAGAAGGGTTTCTTAATTATAATCAAATATGTATTTAAATTTCCCGATACCCAGTATAGTGCAATGTATAAGAGTCTGAAAAACTCTATTTTTGAAATTTAATATCTCCGGAACTATATTGTTCATAAATTTCGTTTTGCCACCAATCGATGCAGAGGTATTTAAATAATATTCTGACTAAATTTCAAAAAAATCCTAAGAAAACCCATTTGGCGGAACAACTACCTTAAGGAAGTTCTTTTGCGACAATCCACACAAAAAGTTTTAGCCTCATAACCACTCTATACATATGAACGGTACTAAAATTTTAGGTTATGTTTTTTTAACGTGACTGTACTTCTCACGTTACTATATCCTCTTTATGAATGGATCGTTTCCAAGCCATTGATCTTATATCCCCTCCACTAAAAATAATCGCCAAAATATGTTTGTCTTTTTTATTTTTTATCAAAACTATGAGGTAAATAATTTCAATTTTTTTAAGTTACTCCGAATATATTATTCTAACAAATATTAATTTTTCATCAAGATGGTGAAAGTCCTTCAATGAAAGAAAATAAAATAATAATCATTTTCCCACCCTTTCCCAATCTACTATATATGTAAAAAATTTCATTTTTAATTCCAATTATTTCATGTTTGCTATGGTAAATCGTCTTCAAATTATAACAGTGTGTTTATTATGCTTTTAATTACTAATATTCCAAGTTTCGAAGAGTTGGATTTTTGCATTTCTGAAAGAACTACCTTAAAGAGAAAAAAGACATCCACTTGACTTTAAAACATATAACGATTATAGTATAGCTTGATTATTAAATTTTTATTTTTCTAAGAGTTTTTTACAGTTCTTTTTGAAATTTCTCTCAAAAAGGATGAAATATTTTGATATAGTAATTTAATTTTTATCTATTTATTCTCACCCTACCCTATTTGGGTTTTAGATTTATATATTTGCCGTTTTTGACATAATTAGTTTAAATATAAATATGTATTTTACAAATCAATTTATTTTAATTCAATTTATATTTTATAATATATCTATCTAATTATTGATAAAGGGAGAAATTCTCACGAAAAGTTTGGGTTCAAATAAACGTTTAAAGATTTGTATTTATTTATATATTATATGTAAATTCGATTATCCCTTATATAGCAGTGAGAAGTGCAATTTATAGTGTTTAATCAAATATATTTGAAATAAATAACGTACGTTATTTTTTATTAACTCATTTATTAACTCATTTTTCAAAAATTAAAATTGGCACCATAAATTAAAGATACTTAAATATGTTTTTACATAAAAGAAGACCGCGTAAAAATTTTACAAAAAAAATAAATATTGTTCATCGGTTGAAAAAGTTTGAGAAACGCTGTGTTAAAGGAACCACTGTGTCAATATTATTGAGTCTGTTTTCGCTGCCTTGATAAAGAGGAGGATGTCAGGGCGTTTGAAGTCGACAATCCTGTCGATGAGTATTGAGTTTTTTTATTGGATTGATGAATGGCGCCTGGCTTTTCTATTAATGGGGGTGGTGAATATTTGTAATATGGCAGTGTGTTATTTAAATTCTAACTTTTGGTGAATGATTTTGACCTGTTGGTTATGCCTATCTAGATAGGCAGTTTTGAACAAAGCTGGACATCCGGCCATAAGCTTATGTTAGTTCATCTATAGACTCTTTATATATTTAATATTATCCGATTTTAACGCTGGAAATATTGACCTATCCCTGAAAAGTTTTTGGGATTAGGCTCGGTCGATGTGGAAACGGAATTCACCCTCGCCCACATTTTTTGTACGATAAGGCAAGTTTGTAGTAAAATTGCTCTTTGACCAATCGTAAAGATGTTTGTATTAACTTGTAGTTTCTCAATATTAAAATGGAAGGTCTCGGAGACAACTTCCTCTTCGAAAATCACTATTGTACAAATAGATACGTGATTGAGCTCCCATATGTTTTTCAGCTGAAAAGCGAGTTCCTCATAGTTATTTTTTTTTCTATCTCGATCTTATTGAGATTATGTGAGAGGAACTCCTATTTCAACAATTCTGGCTGTGGGTATGTTCTTGTTTATGAGATATCAGGTCTGTTCTAATCAATGGACTTATTGGTAATGCAGGTCTATCCCAGTTGAGTATGATGTTGGATTTCTCTAGGTGCTGGATCATATTTATATTATGGTAGCGTGGAAATATCCAACAATCCGTACTTAGCGTAATACGTTCTTGTATATGAGATATCAGGTCTGTTGTAATCAATGGAATGGTCGGTGAATACAGGTCTATCCCAGTAGAGTATGATGTTGGATTTCTCTAGGTGCTGGATCATATTTATATCATGGTAGCGTGGAAATGTCCAACAATCCGTACTTTATACCCAGTTGCTGATGAACTAATTTCGCAAGCTGATTATGCGAATTTAGGTATTGGCATACTCAGCCAGCACAGGACATCTTACCATTATATGTTCAATATATTCACCGACCACGCTGCATTTGTCCTCAACGTTTGTCTTTAAGATATATTATTATTATTATTATTATCTGGCTTGAATAGAAAGTAGATACCATTTTACTTTTGTATTTGAATAGGGATCTTAATCGAAAGAAGGAAGCGTAACATGAATCAGTGCTTGTATTTATCTAAGTGCTAGTGGGGCAATAAGCGTCGCCATGCAAATTGCTTATTTCCTAGACCCCCTAGACCCTTCCCCAGTCTCAACCCGCCCAGCAACAATTTCCAAAGGAAACAAGCATTTGATATTCAAGACACAACCACTGTCTTTTCGACCAACAATTTTGTCTCTCCTTATTTTTCTCATTTTCCTTTCTTTTTTCTTTTTCTTCATCTACTTACTCTCTCTCTCTCTCTCTCTCTCTCTCTATATATATATATATATATGTAATGTATATATCTTTACCCTCTCCTTCGTTTTGATAAAGTTACTTGCCGCTCTTCTCTCTTGTTCTATTTCTTCCTTCTCTCACTCAAACATTTAATTTTCATCCCTTGGTGCGCTTTTGTTTCTCTTATTGCATTTTAATTTCCTGCTTTGCTTTTTCCATCTTTTTCTATGTATGAGAAAATATTTTTCGTTTCATTATATATAAACAAATTCGTTACAATATATTAAATACAAATGAAATTTAATAAACTTTTGATTCGGGTGCAAATGCTGTTTCTTTGATAAGTTAGTTCATCGAAGAAAAAATTCCCAGCTTTCTCTTTATTTATACTATTTATATAGTCTAAGATCCCGACTTAGGCCGAACTTACACCTATCGAGCTTCCTAATGAAATTTATATTTTGATAATATAATTCATTAATAAACAAAACTTGATAGGGTCGACATCCAATTTCCCTGCATAGCTATTTTTAATAACTAACAATAAAAATTAAAGTTGTTAATGTTATTACATAAATGTAGTTATCGAGTTTCCAGATAAATATATTACCAATCGAGAGTAAACTATGTATATAAAATGCCAAAGTTAGATCGCCATCTTTTTCCCCTGCATAAGTCCAGCTAGACAGGGTATCAACAGGTAACTTCGAATTAGTATTTTGTAGTTATAGAGTTTACTTTATTGTTATATATGAAAATGTAGATAATTAAAAAAATAAAATAAAATAAATAAATAAAAATAAATAAATCTAATAAATTAGATAAAATAGCTATGCAGGGAAATTGGATATCGACCCTATCAAGTTTTGTTTATTAAAACATTATTTTATCAAAATATTAATTTAATTAGGAAACTCAATAGGTAAAGGTCGACTTAAGTCGGGATCTTGTACTATTATTAATTCAATTTTTGAAACCATAATCCTCGTATTGAATAAATAACGAAATCGAAGATAAAATACGAATTTCATGAACATAATTAGATTCAAAAATTATTATATATTTATTTTGCATTTCAAGAGGAAAAAGATTTATTTCGTTCGTACAATTTAAAATTGTAATAATATTATTATTACACAATTATTTCCATTTATTAGTAATTTTATAATCTCTAATAAAAAGATCTACTTTTTGCAAGTCTACTTTTTCTACACACTTAACAACTTGAACGTAGTAATTTCCACTACATTTAATTTCCAATCAAATTTATTACAGCTATAAATAATTTCAAGACCTTTTTTTTCTCCTTTCCTTACAACGTCTTACGATTAATTTTTCGACCGTGTAATTACTTAATAAAGTAGCGAGGCGTCTGCGCTCAAGTGTGTGAGTGAACCTATGTCTGTGTCTGGGTGTGTAGGTGTGTATTTGGGATGACTTTTCCGATCTACGATCCCTGCGGGGGCTTAAGTATTAAAACCAGTCGCGCAGAATCAAATATTGAGATTCCCTGTCTGGCTCCGAATTCCGCCCCAAGTCTGTCCTTTCGGGAAGGAACAAAAAAGTGTCCGTATTGCTTGGTAGAGGGTGGAAAAGAAAAAAGGGAGGAAAAAGGGAAGCAATGGAATCCCCGCCTTGAATGAGTCTTGTTCAGATAAAATAAAATAAAGAAAAAAACGAATGAAACAATCTACATTATTTGCATTTCTTTAGAATGAAAAAAAAAAGAAGAGGAAAAAAAGAACTAGAAAGAGAGGAAAATACACTGTTGAGCAAATTACTTTGTTAAGTTGGATTCAATTTTAACGACTTACAACAGTACATAAAGAGATCACTCTTTCGCCTCGTATCTCTTCACTGGAGAGTCCTTTTGCCCCAATAAATTACCTACTCGGTTCGTTCCTTTCTGTACTTGGTACTAATAACTCTGGCGAGAAAATAAATTAATTTGATCAATAATTTCTAACGAGATATGTAGCTGTTAAAGCGTGTGATTAAATTTATTAAGAGTAGAAATTTTATTTAAAGGCCATAAGGATATAAGCATACTGAATCGGCCCCCGAGAGATAATTTAATGGATAAGTAGGTACTAATAAAATAATAAGATCCTGAAATTTTCAGATCCCTAACTCAATTGGTTTTTGAAAAAAACATAATATGTAAAAAACAGAAAACAAATTTTTTCTCAGGATTTTATGAACCGATTGATCTAAATTTTTAATATGTTTTGGGGAAAAAATTATGAGCTATATAGGTTCATAAGATTCTTGAAAAAAAATTGTTTTTCTTTTAATTTCAATTTTGAACCATGATACAATTTTGGCACAATTATGAAACTATTTTTTTTTCAAACCTTATCTATTTCCCTATAGGTAATACTAGTACTTTTTCAAATTTTGAATAAATGGTTTTAAGGTATTATAGGGAAATAGATAAGGTTTGAAAAAAAAAATAGTTTCATAATTGTGCCAAAATTGTACCATGGTTAAAAATTGAAATTAAAAAAAACATTTTTTTTCAAGGATCTTATGAACCTATAAAGCTCATAATTTTTTTCATAGAAGCTATTATCAGTCCCCAAAACATATTAAAAATTTAGATCAATCGGTTCATAAGATCCTGATAAATTTGTTGTTCTGTTTTTTACTTATTTTGCTTTTTCTCAAAAACCTATTGACTTAGGGATCTGAAACTTTCAGGATCTTATCATTTTATTAGTACCTACTTATCCCCTAAGTATCATTAAATTATCTCTCGAGGGCCGATTTAGTATGCTCATACCCCTATGGACTTTAAGAATAAACCCATGAGAAATATACTAAATTGTAATAAATTCAACATTTAGGGCCTAATTTTGTGATGGTGATCAATTGACGTGAACAATCATTTATGCAAGCTATAACAATAAAATAGCTAGAGCTCAAAACATTGTATTAAAGAATTTTTTATTAAAATTGAATTATATGAAAGGTTCGCCTATAAGATATGCATTCTAACTGTCCTTTAAAAGTAGGAGGCTGCCTACCCTACAGGCGGGCCTAGTTCTGAGCACGAGCAAGGCAAATGTGTCCTTGTATCTTAGGAGCATTAAACTGAAATGTATACTATCCAGTATCCAAAGCAAGTAGAAAAATAAAATAAAAAAACATGCTGTTAGATGTCATTGACGTTCTGAACTTTTTTATTTATTTTAATCAGCCACGAAAATATCGAAATACTCACGTTAAGTTTTGTGTATTTTCACGGATTTTTATCTCAAAGGACTTCAAATTCTCTACTCACAGTTCTTCCCTCTTAAATATTGAATTTAAACTTAATCATGAAATAGATCCTTTAAGTTTAGGATTTATTTTCATAAAGATGTATATCCATAGACACGTATTAATTTTAAAGCGTTCATTTAATTTGAACAAGATATTTATATTAATATGATGTAGTAAACTTTCATACAAGAATGCTGGAAAGTTGTAATTCTTTCTAAAATATTTTGGTGGTGAAATTTAGATGTTTACTATATTATTTACAAAAAACCATAAAATCGTCTCCAAAATATTATAGGGAGATCATTTTAAAACAATTTACTTTAATATAAGTGGTAGATAAATTAAATTCTTTATATTAATATAATAAGATTTGAGAATTTTTTTAATATTACCTAATTGTTATTAACTTTTTAAGGATATATACTCAAGAAATGGCTCTCATTTTTTCTTTTAGGTTATTTTATTAAAAAAATATATATTGTGAATAGGGACGTTTCCAGTAGTTTATATGTATCGGGTGTTTTTTTTAGAGGTATAGAACTTCGAATTGAAATAAAACACAAGAAAATCGTTTTAATGTCCATCAATTTGGCTTTATTGGAAGGACAATTTTATGCCATTAATGTTTAAATATGATTTCGGGCATGTGGCCGCCGCGGCTGGCTCGAATAAATCCAATTCTACAGGTCCAATTTTCAACCACTTTTTCGAGCATATGGGGCCGTATGTTGGCAATAACGCCACGAATGTTGGCTACGTCAACAAGCAAAATTGCCGCATTTGGAGTGAAGAGAATCCACATGAGACCCTTGAGACGCCATTACATCCACAAAAACTGACTGTTTGGTGTGCTCTATGGGCTGGTGGAGTCATTGGGCCATACTTCTTCCGAAATAATGCTGGAGAGTCAGTTACCGTTAATGGAGACCGGTATAGAGCCATGATAACCGACTATTTTGTTCCCGAATTGGATGGCATGAATGTGGATGAGTTGTGGTTCCAACAAGACGGCGCTACATGCCACACAGCGCACGTCACATTCGATGAGCGCATAATTTCGCGGAATGGACCTGTCAATTGGCCACCAAGATCGTGTGATTTGACACCATTGGATTATTTTCTTTGGGGATATGTGAAGTCGCTCGTCTACGCCAACAAACCAGAAACGTTAGGGGACTTGGAAGCCAACATTCGTGGCGTTATTGCCAACATACGGCCCCATATGCTCGAAAAAGTGGTTGAAAATTGGACCTGTAGAATTGGATTTATTCGAGCCAGCCGCGGCGGCCACATGCCCGAAATCATATTTAAACATTAATGGCATAAAATTATCCTTCCAATAAAGCCAAATTGATGGACATTAAAACAATTTTCTTGTGTTTTATTTCAATTCGAAGTTCTATACCTCTAAAAAAAACACCCTATACTATAAAAAAATTAAATTCAGTTTGATTTGAATATTTTTAAGATTGTTCTAAGTCTGATGATGACACTAATATAGTGGTCAAAACGTTCTTATTGACAACATTTTTTTTTAATAATATAACCTGTGTTTTTAAAAAGGAAAAATGAGAGACATTTCTTGAGAATATATTCTCGAAAAGTTATACATATAATAATTAAATTCTTTTAAAATAATTAACCCGAAGGTTTGAGTATCTTTTTTGGAAAATAAGATGGAATTTTTAAAAAATACAACTCACGGTGCAACCAAACATATCAAGATAAGAATTAATATTTAAGGTCCAAATCTAAGATTTTAATAAAATAATTTTATATTGCATATCAGAGGGCCTCGTCCCCTTAGGAGTCGAACCCGAGTACTAACACGCTTGCCGAGGACGTCTGATATGCAATATAAAATTATTCTATTAAAATCTTAGATTTGGACCTTTAAATATTAATTCTTATCTTGATAAATTCTTTTAATTTAAGTGTTGAAAATTTTATTTGTAGAAAAATTAATATCAGGAAAAGACATGAATTTTCAGATTCTTAAATCTTGATCTTTTATTATTTCTTTCTTTCTTCTATAGGCAATATATTTATGGTTTTTATTTTTATTTCTTATGAGAGAATAAAGAATCTTGAAAGTATATAGAGGCTTCGAATTGAAGTATAAGGACTCGGCTAAAATGAAGGGGGGAAGGAAGGGCATTATAAACAAAGTATAAATGAGAAAAAGTATCAAAGAAGTTTCTCGTAGAGGTGGGCTCAAGTGTGAGAACAAATTAGATAAAGAGAAACAGAGCATAAAATGGTGGGCCAAGGGAGGAAGGAAGGCCATTGCGAATAGGGTCGGAGGAATCTCAGGCAGGCCAAGGGGAAAAGGATTGGAAGATGGCGGAGAAGATACAAACGAGGATTGCTCGCACGAGTGAAGGCGAGATTTCGTCCCGGAAAAGACAAAAGACCAGGGTGGTTGACGCTCAGATATTTATATAGATCCAAATTGGCCAAGTCAAACAAAATATCTTTCCGACAACAGACAGACAATAACTTTCACCCTCGGTGGTGGGGTGGTGCATTAGCATGGAATTTTCATACCAACCGAGAAGCTCAAGTCACGCTTAAAAGCAACTTTGCAGAAGATGGAAGGGAATAAATACACTGTGGGGGAGAATTGTCAACTTTATCTACTTGTCTTTCGAAATCTTCTACGTCTATAAATACACTCAACAGCCACAAAAAATAATCAGAAAAATAACTTAGATTAGAAGAGTGTGTCTTCTGTTGGAATTAAAATTTATAATTCCAGCAGAAGACACACTCTTTTATTGTTTCCTTCAATATATAAAAATTCTGGTACTCTTACAAAAAATTTTCAATTTAACTTAGATTAAAGTATTTTTTTTTTTTACTATTCCTATATCTTATTATATGTTGTAGTAAAAACCGGTTTTTAGTAAGTTCTTACTAGTTAAAACGCGTTTCACTGTTGCAACTAAAATTTACTGATGTTGGTTGAGTTTGGTCCAAAGGTCTAGAATCTTCATTTTTGACCTCCCGCCTCATTTTGAGTGTTTATTTTCAAAAAAATTTTAAACAAAAATGTCAAAAATTACATTCTCATTAGAAGCAAAGTTGTAGACATTTTCGTTTAAAAATATTTTGAAAATAAACACCCAAAATGAGGCGGAAGATCAAAAATAAAGATTCTAGACCTTTTGCCAAACTCAACCAACATCTTACTAAAAAACGGGTTTTTGCTGCAACATATATATCAGTGGCGTGCAGTCCATGGATGCTGAGGAAGCTGCGCATCCCTAAAATTTCAAACATTTAGATTATTTTTTAACCGACTTTTATAAATACATGTATAAGACAATTCACAATTTCAGGAGTATCTTTAAAATTTCAAATTATTATCCGTTATTTCAAATATATCTATAAAAAACATTTTTTGTTTTGAATAGTATATTGGTTCTCGAAATGAAATAAAATTGTTGCATACTTTCAAGGGGCAATTAAAATGAATGATTTTTCTGAAAAGTGCGCTGATAGAAGGTTTGAAGTCCCTGCCTGGTATATCTTCCAGTTCAAGCAGGTCAAAGACAAGTCCAGACGAGATTTGGTCGAATAAAAATTGTCCTCGTTGAGGACTATTATTATAAAAAAGAGAATCTTTGGACTAATCCATTAGTAAAACTCTCAATATATAAGATCAGAAATAACTAAGAATACAATAGACAATAAGTCATAGCTTGTTTATACCAATAGAATTATGAGAAATTTTAGATTTCCTTAAAGAACGACGTGGAGTTTAAGTCACAATATTTATTTTTTGACACCTACCTTCACTGACACAAAGAAGTATCCGTTTGGGGCGAAGGTCCCAAATATATTTTTTAAAAATCTAACGTTAAATAAAAAAACAAAAATGAAAAATAATAAAAATGATGCCGTATTGGATGAAATTTGCAAAAAAAAAGCAAAAATTAAAATAAAATTTCAAAAAATGAAGGTAGTTTTTGACTTGACCACTATGTTCCATAGATAGAAGTTGTTTGCTAAGGAAATGGCCACAGTTTCAGGATCTCAAAAAATGACGCAAGTTGCAGCTTTCGAATTGTTAATTTAGGAAATACATTTAGCATTGAATGGGTTTCTTATAAGCTTTGATTAATTTTATATTTTTTGTGTGATAAAATAATTTTAATATTTTTTTTATACCCTTAAATTTAAATTTTTTTTAGAATTCATTTGTAATAAATACTTATAGCTGCTAATATCGTACTTCTAAAACTGTTGCTTATAAATATGTCATATTGGCGTAAATCTAGTCCATATGAAAATTTTATTTTATTAATTAATATTCCTTTCAAAACAACAACAACAAAATGAATGATTAAAATTACCTTCTGCTGGATCGAGTCGTTTTGCTCTACGCCCATGTTTGCTGTTATTATGAACAAACATGTTGTCTGAGATGGCAAGTAGAGGTCCATCAACGCCCACCTGCGTCGAGATCACAACCTGAAAAACAATACCCAAATGATAATCATGGAAAATCATAAATTTCCTACTTTATTCTAAATCGTTAATTAAATCGAATTTCATAAATTAACTACCCGATTAAACTCGGATTGAAGAAATAATTAATCACCTTTTTGTTATCTCAAAAACTTTTCGAAATCTTATTGAAAAGAATCTTCTTTAGCGACGTATCTGTTTGAATTTGTTTGTTACAATAAAGGGGAAATGACCCAATAGAGGGGAATTAAGAGATAACCCTTCAGGGGCATCTTGCTGGACAGGGGACTACGCCTCCTGGACTCCGTAGTGGGTTTTAAAATAATAATTTAAATTTAATTTTATTTGTCATGACCTATTAGTGGGTTTGAAAATTAGAGCTTCACTTCCCCCTGAGCTTATGTGGATGAGGCTCACACATTTTTTGCACATTTAGTACTTCAAAAAATGAGTTGATTCTTCATAATTTAAAACTAAACAATATCAATTACTACAACACTTTATTTCACTCAAGGGTATTATTTCTTCAAATTATTTTTAAATTTATAGACTCATACAAACAATGTTTAAGTAGAAAATTAATTTAATTTTTCTATTAAGTACCCGGTATAGTTGTTTTATATCCTGTTTTTGGAGTCAATAAAACAACACACTTCTTGCAACAGTTCACAACTATTTTTGGCAATTAGTTGAGTTTTAGTGACAAAAATAATCATTTTACAATGGTGCCGAAAGTAAAGAATATTATCAGTGGCGGATCAAGTCAAGTGGGGGCCCTAAGCGGTAAAATAAGGGGCCTTCAAAATTAATTAAACAAAAAATAAAAAAAAATTCTGAACCATGAACGATTATATGCAAATTTTGGTACTTATTAACAAAATTGAATACAAGTGTTATAAAACAATGTTTAAGAAAACACTTTAACACAATCGGCCTTTTTTGGGGCCGCTCATTCCTCTTACCCTATGATCCGCTACTGCATATTATCATAATTTCTTCTTGAAGGAGACAATAAAAGAGTGTGTCTTCTGCTGGAATTATAAATTTTATTTATTTATAACGAGACTATAGTTTCGAGGGCTTTGCCCTCTTCATCAGTCTATTACAATTTATTCACAGGAATTAATTTATGAATGTGAATACATGAATTAATTCCTGTGAATCCATTGTAATAGACTGATGAAGAGGGCAAAGCCCTCGAAACTATAGTCTCGTTATAAATAAATAAAATTTATAAATTTAGCAGAAGACACACTCTTTTATTGTCTCCTTCAATATATAAAAATTCTGCTACTCTCGGCAAAAACTTTCAATTTAATAATTTCTTCTGTTAAACCTTAAGTACTATTTCTTTATAGCTAGTTTTTAGATTTTTTTAAAAATGGCTCCAAATAGGTATTTTCTTTTTTATTTTTAATTTTTCTGTTCTTATTAGGAATGTAACTGTTTTATAAACGGTTTCAAACAATGGAGAAATTAGACATAGAAACCATATAATTGGGGGACAGGTTAGCCTAGGGGTTAGCGCACTAGCCTGCTAATCAAGTGGACCCGGGTTCGAATCCGACTCGAGGCATCTGGCTAAAGATCTGATCCCTACATATATGACATAATTTAATAATAGTATCGTAAATTGGCTGATGGCTAGAAGGGGCGAAAAGCCAAAAAAAAAACAATTTTATTACAATTTTGTAAATTGTTAAAAATATTTTTATAGCTGTTTTTATTTATAAGTAGGTTTAGAATTAAAAAAAAAAAATATTTAAAGTCTCGTGCAGATCAAATTATTTCTTTATAGAAAAAAAACCCATTTCTACCTTTGATTAATGGCAGGAATTTGTGACTATTTTTAATAATATTATCCATAACTCTATCAACATATATACTAGATATATACAGAAGTATAGATAAATTACATAGAAATAATTACAAATACACAAAAACATTGCAAAACACGTTCCTTGAGTAGATATACATGAGCAGTTTATAGATTCCAAGACATGTAGATGTAGATTTTTTTTATATAATGATACTAATACAAGAAGTTACACCAAAAATGTACAACCACTGTAATCCCGCTTTGGGTCCTTTTATCTTGGAAATAAGAAGAGATTTATTGATTGGGTCCGAGTTGAAGGTTAATATGTAACTAGTGTATAATAGAATAAAACTCGCAGTTGCAAAAGGGTTGTATTTTAAATTTTGATTATAATTTAAATGCCGCACTCTACTTATATTTTTATTTTTCTGGAGTCGTTTTTTAATTTTTTTATTTAATTTTATTATTATTAATATTATATTATGCTTATGGATGGAATAATCTTTAATTATTATTATCTATTAGAGAAATTTCAAAAGATACTAATTAAATAAATCGAATTTTATTACCAACTTCTAATCTCAATTCAAGGATTTATTATTCAATTCTTTCGTTCTTTATCTAATAAGTATTTTTTCGATGATGTAACAACAATTGAGGTAAATACTTTTTCCAAACGATGAGAACATCAAACGCAAACGAATGGGCCCTTAAAACCCTTCTCTTGCCCTTCGTGTGGTCCTTTTATACATATCCGCTCAGCATGGCTGTAATCTGGCATTCAACAGTTTAAGCTAATAAATCAAATTAGCTATGCGCCGGCAACTGTACGACCTCCACTCACTCAGCCAGTGTTCACTGTTCACGAGGGCCTGTAAAGTGGCCAAATAAAGAGGGATTACCTCCAAACAGATTTTGTACACTTTTCAATTAGATAAGCGCTAGAATAACATTTGGTCTAATTGAAATCAAAGACCGCTCAACGCAAATAAATCACGAATTTATTATTCTTTAGAGAAATTTACTTATAAAATCAGAGAGTATCATTAAATCTAAAAAAATCTGGCGTGATTAAACACACTTTACTAAACACCTACCCCCATAAATTCATTATTATTATTACTTGCGTATGGCCCCTCATCATAAAATAAATATTTTTATTTATTTATTTATTTTTACAACACAATATTTATAATTATTATACACTTAAAGGAACAGAAAAACGTATACTTGGACATTTTGACAAAACGATTATTATTTCTTAAAATATTGTTTTTTGATTAACCCCTTTTGCTGGCTATTAATTTTGCTATAATTTTTTTTATTAAAATAGTTTTAACCATTTTTAAGATTTAAGGCCAAAGAAAATTTCTGAATTAGACAATTTAACCACAGATTTTATAGGAACTGTGTTTTTATTTTTTTTCCCTAAATCAAAATAATTTAAATCAGGGATGTCCAAGCCACGGCCCGCGGGCCGCATGCAGCCCAGCACTGCAATGAGTATGACCCAACATAAAATCATAAACTTCCTTAAAACATTGAGATTTATATGTAGAGATATATTTTTTTATTCTTTTTTTCGAAATATGAATGTACATTTGTACAATACGTGAAGCTTTTTTCAAGAATAAAATTTACTAAAAGCAAAATTATAAGCTCAACTCTTTAAGATAAAAAAAAAATAATGAAGTTTCGAATTTTTAAAAAAAAAATTTCTTCTCATCTTTTCATTTTCTAAAATATTTATTATTTCAATAATTTATATGTTACGACATTAACCAACTCTATTCTAGTACAAGGAGACAAGGAATTGGGGTTTTCTAGATCAATCACAATTAATTGAAAATTTCTCTCCTGGACTAAAACTTGTCAGGACTTATCTTTTAGATCTTTACACGTTCTTACATGTAATTAGATATTGGATGGATTATTATATCCGTGACCATTTAAAAAAATAAATTATCATTCCTCATATCCTTCTTTAATCACATTCGATTTAAACCAGGGCTGTCCAACCCGTGGCCCAATATAAAGTCATAAAATTACTTAAAACATTGAGATTTATATTTAGATACTGGAAAACTCACAACAATTTGGCCTGATAATTTTTTTTCTCTAAAATAAGAAATCTGGAAATCTACTGTGAAGTTTTCGAAAAATAAAAGTGCTAATTTTAAATTTTGAATCTGGAACTAGATTTCAAGATTTCCGGAAAAATAATCACCATTTTGGTCTATTTTCGACTCCATTTTCATTAGAAATAAATTTCCTACTTGCAAACTTTCTCATTAAATGTATAGAATAACAATTAGATACCTATCTGAAAGAAAAATTGAATATTGTCTTTATTAGAATTTTATATTGATTATCTAGGCAGGAAAAAATATAAATAAATACTAATACATAATATAACTTTTTGAAAGTAAGTCGGTATGTATTTACATATACGAGAAGCTATTTTTGAGTATAAAATTTACGAAAAGTAAAATTAAAAGCTCACTATGAGCTAAAAAAATAATAAAGTTCTTATTTCTACATTATTAACTTTTTTAAATAACACATATCAATAGAATTATAAATTACTATAGTCTCAAACAAATAAATAATATATATACAGATATATCATCTTGATATATATGTGTATATGTTTATTTGCATCAAGCAGAGGACAACCTCTTTGTTTCTCTTTGAGAATTATAATATTTTATCCGCGGTCCGTGACATTTATTTTTCTTCAAATGTGCCCCGTGTAAACCAAAAGATTGGACACCCTTGATTTAAATCATTCAAAACCTATAAGCTTTAAGTAATTCCGATTGTCCCTTAAATTTCCAATATTGATACCATAAAGCGCAAGTTGCAAGTAATAATGTTTGTGTAAGTGAATCTCTTTCAGTTAGGCATATATATTTTCCCCAAATTAACTTAATTGAATATAAATTTTTGTATGGGGTTGGTTAATAAAATAAAAGAATAATTGGGAAATTCTGCTCCAAGAGACTTTGTAAAAATTTAATTTCGGTTGCGGAGAATCAACTTATAAATCTATATTATAAAAGAAATGAAAAATTTTTTCACTTATTTTCCACTTCAAAAAAAAAGGCTAACTGTCTGAATGGGTGTCTAATCTTGGTGCGGGGGTGGGTACCTGGTCTCTCCCTCAGTCTGCAAGTTGAAAGGGGTTGTTGGATAGGCAGGCGGCAGTGGGGGATTAGCCGCTAAGGCTAATGGAGTTAGCCCACAATTTGCATACACAGCAGGAGTAACAACAACAACAGAGCCGGGGAGCCAACAACGCAACCCAACAACCTGGGATGGATGCTGCCCGTGTTATCTCTTCTCACACCCGCCCTGCGCCCTTCGTTACTACTCAGTTTATAGGTTTTCAACTCGGGTCATGTGGATCTGCCTATGGCTATGGACCACTCATTAATTCCCGTCTTGTGCTTTCATCCAACTCTTGGGAACAAGTAGCAGCCAAATGTATCACTTTCTAATCTAAACCAAAGACCAGAATTATTATGTAGGTAGCTTTGCCCGTTTTTTATTATATTAATTCATATAATTTTTACTTTCACTTATATATGTCGTGGTCACTTGGTGAAACATGTCATTTCGTGTAATCCCAAGATATTTCAGTGGAGTATTCTTACAACCAGCTGCGAAACGGGGAATAAAATAGATTTTATTGGACAGTCATTTTCCCCCCCCACTAAAAAACCGACGTTTCGGAAGATCTTCCCTCCTTGTTCAGGGGTCATTGAGGGAAATAATTCCCTCTTCCCTCTTTCAGCAGTGCTCGAAATTTGTCCTTTCTCAACAGAGGATAAACAAAATTCTATTGATGCCTATGTTGAGAAAGGTCAAATTTGAGCACTGTTGAAGGAGAGAAGAGGGAAGTATCTTGTATGTTTCCTTCATTGACCCCTTTTAAACCCTGAAGAAGGAGGGAAGATCATCCGAAACGTCGGTTTTTGAGAGGGGAAAAAATGACTGTCCAATAAATCTATTTTATTCCAGATAATTTTGTGCATTATCCTTATTATCACTTCTCAATTAAAATTTCTAGCAGCCCATTTTTCTCCAAAGAGAAAATTTCTTCTAATGTAAATAAAAACAATTTTCAATCAAGAATACTTTACTGTCTATTGTAGGATTCTGTTTGACTGGATTCCGATTCCCATCATATCTCAAAACAAAAAGCTCGTAGAAAGCTAATAATGGTGTCAAATGTCTATATGTACAAAACAAATAATAATAGTTGGTTAAATTTCGGGCTATCTTACTTAATAACATTTGTTTTAAAAAATTCAGAAAACCAGAAATAAAATCGAATCGTTATATGGACCAACAAAAGCTCTTGAACTGTAGTGTCTAAGAGCTAATATTTATAAAATATAAAACACCTAACTATTAAGTAGCTTTTTAATTAATTTATAAATTTTTTAAATTAACATTTTAATAGTGAATAAAAACAAGTGAGTTTTTAAATTCTAACGTCACTAGAGTCTCTGTTTAACCTTATATTATGAACAATTTAAATGCCGGATCAAATACATCCATCCCTCGATTTACATGGTAGATACGTTCCAGGAGAAAACGTGTAATTCAAAACCGCGTAAAATGAGACAGAGCATGCATAACATATAAAAATGGAGGATAGGTTCAACTAAATTCAAAACCGTGTAAATTGAAACAAGGGATATATAGAAAAAGCAAACTGAAACCGTGTCAATCCAGGATCATATTTAAAAACCGTGCAAAAGCGAAACCATGTAAAACAGGTACCGTGTAAATCGAGGGATGGGTGTATCTTATTAGATATGTTTTATTTAATGTCAGAAAAGATCCTTGGGAGTAGAACCCAAGGGCCAAAATTGCATTCCGGGTAGTAGGCTTAACATACCACTTTCTAGTATATATAATCGATCTGTTTGGAGGGGACTTGCGTTTATAAATATCCCGATGTCAACATCTCTCTATCGCTTATCCCGGAGTATGTAGATAGATTCACTCCTGCAAGGCACTTTAGCATCTATATCCTCTGATGTACTTAACCCCATTAACTGGTACTAATCAGTTAATCCTTAGATAGTTCCACCTGTGGACAATTCACAGGACATCAGAAGCCGAGATGGGACAAGCATCACTCAACCGAAGCAAATTATTTTCATTTGTATCGTCATTGTAGTCTCTTGACTATTGAGTAAATATGCCTAGTGCCTAGAACTCTCATTTAACTCATTAGAATGGCTTCTTAATTGAGATAAAAAAATTACATTAATAAAACGAATTATAGGTATTTTGTATAAACTTGAAAATGGATATGTTATTGACTAGAATAACAGTGTTGTTGAATTTCAAGAAACAATCAATGAGGGTATCCTCTGCTTGGTGCAAATTTAAATAGACTAGTTTTTTGATATTTGAGGATATAAGTTTTTTTTTTTTTTATATTAAGGTAGTTGTTTCACCATATGGGGTTTCTTAGAATTTTTTTGAAATTTAGACAGATTATTATTATATTTAAATATTTCTGCATCGATCGGTGGCAAAACGAAATTGATGAACAATATAGTTCCGGAGTAATTAAATTCCAAAGATAGAGTTTTTCAGACTCTTATACATTGCACTATACGGGATATCGGAAAGTTTACATACATATTTAATTATAATTAAGAAACTCTTCTTACCATTGTTAAAAAAAACTAAACCAACATTAAACAATAACTAATACATTTTTAAGGAAATTTTAATTCATAGTTACAACAGAGTTTCTGAGATAATAATTAATAAATATTGAAAAATGTATAATGAAAAATTTACACTAAAAACAAGCTGGCAACAACGTATTTATTTAACCTAAAAAGTGGTTTAACTTTAGTAATTTTTATGACGTTTTTTCGCTTCAGCCTTGTCGCAACAGCTTTCAATCGCTTATTAAGAACTTTTTGTTTTATAAATCTCCCTTTATTATGTACTTTATCTGATAAAATATATACAAGCTCGGACAGTGTTGCCAGATGTCAAACGGCCACGGGATTGGCTAGTAGTGGTACATAAACAGCAAAAAGCTTTGGGCTTATGAATTATGAATCCTTATTGTCTGTACTATATACTCTAGCATTACTTTTTGCTAGTATTATCGCGAAACAACTACCTTAATAAAACGAATTATAGGTATTTTGTATAAACTTGAAAATTGATATTTTCTTGGCGAGAATAACAGTGTTGTTGAATTTCAAGAAACAATCAATGAGGGTGTCCTCTGCTTGGTGCAAATTTTTATAGATTAATTTGTTGATATTTGACGATATATCAAGTTTTTTTATATATATTAATTATTAATAAACGAAGTTTAAGAGAATTTATTTCGGAAATTAAAAAAAAAAGTAAGATTTTTTAAATCCCAATTAACACTTCACTAACTCCCTCTGGGATGTATATAGAGATAGGGATTTCTAATTCTCTTTTAAGAATATATTTTTTTTTTATTAATGAAATATCTATATGATATAAAAAGTAAAAGAGGTAATTTCATATTTTTATTCATTTTAACTTCCCACGTCCCTTCCGATTTTTGTTGAAATTGAGAGAAAAATGTAAATGTTCATTGAATAAGGATAAATTTCAATTAATAGGGCGTAAAATGGTGAAAGAGAAAGAGGGGATATATATATATTTAGAGTTAGAGAGAGAAAGAGAGAGAGAGAGTAAAGGGAATTTAAAGGGCGATATTCGAATTGAGTATCATTCGCGATATTTATATTACGATACACACACTGCTCGAAAGTTGGTTGAGGAAGATTTTAATAAAGAACATGATAAAAAAACAATAAATAAATAAATAAGACAACATTAAAAATAATAATTATTTTTTTATCACCTATTTTTATTTTATTTATGGTAACTTAAAGTATGAATGTAAGGGGACATAAATAAATAATTTAATAGGATTTAATATAAAAACTATATAAATAAATAAAATTCTGTATTGTATGCAATAGATGTACTAGATAACTAGATACATTCGAAATATTTATGAATATATAGATAGATTAAGGCAGTCCAAAAAAAAGAAGAAGATAATTTATAAAGGCAGTCCAAAAAAAGAAGAAGATAATTTACACTATCTTTTTATTCATAAAACCGACGTTTCGGAAGCTATTCCCTCCTTCTTCAGGGTTTTGAAAGAGGAGACAGAGGGGAATG
>JALMQS010000673.1:132952-178611 GCA_024734495.1 Forficula auricularia
CTTCAGGGTTTTGAAAGAGGAGACAGAGGGGAATATCGCATTGGATTCCTTCACGGACTTTTCAAAACCCTGAAGAAGGAGGGAATAGCCTCCGAAACGTCGGTTTTATGAATAAAAAGATAGTGTAAATTATCTTCTTCTTTTTTTGGACTGCCTCATCGATATCCACTTAATTCACTTATCAGTCAGTCTCCAAAAATTACTCCAATCTTATATAAATAAATATTTTAAAGAATATTAAAAAAAAAAAATTCTTAAAAATATTATTAATTATAATATATTTATAAAGAATTTGAGTATGTCATTTTTTTGAAAATTTAGATGGAAAGTTTTTCAAAAAGACAACTCTTGGCAATAGCTAGTATTTTAATTAAAAAGAATTTAGATTTTTAGGGACAATGTGATCTTAGTGAAAAATTATCTTAATGATAATTATGTATATTATATTGTTTACCAGAGGGTTTCATCCCCTTCTTTATATTTAAAATATACTAAAGGATTCCTCACTGAAAACTTTTTTCAGTCAAAGTGTAGTATCTAATATTTAATATAATAATTTAAAATACAAATGAAAAATAATAGAATTAAAAAAATAAATAGTATGAAACGCGTAAATGCTTGAAATAAAAACAATTATAAAAAAAAAATTAAATACAAAAGTTAGTTTGATTTATTAAAATCAGCTGATAATAAGTCGTGTTGATTTGTCAAATACTGTTTTTAAAGTTAATATCTAAGTAAATTCCTCGGTTAATGATATATTTTATTGCAAAAAAAGAAACCTGCATGTTTCAAAAAGCAATTTTCTTTTTTAACTTTATATAATCAACTAATATAGTATAATTCAAGAGAAAGTGTCAAGATCTTAATTTTCTATTAAACTCTAAGAAAATGTTTACAATTTAAACAAATTTTATTTTCAAAAATTTGCTCTTTATTATAAAAAATTAAATTATAGTTATAATCTAATATTTTTTATTTAACATTAGCGACGAAAGGACCTCCTTAAATCAAAAGCTCTCGACTCTTTCGAATTTATAATAAAATCATCCTCAGGACAATTATAATATTTTTTATAGATATTAATTTGAATATGTTTCTATCTATAGTTAAATTTCAAAAAGCCCTAAGGAAGATTTTACAATAAATTGAAAGCTTGATTATTTTAGATTTTCCTTCTACTTTAATTTGATTTAATTGCTCTCATCTTTAATATTCTGCTAATTTCTTTAAAATTATCTTTTTCTTTAGTGAATTAAAGATTTCACTGTCGATGGTATCTTTTTCATTTCTACCTGAAAATAATTTAACATATTTTTTTTATTAACCAATTTTTATTCCTCTTACTTCGCTTTTTCAATTGAAATAAAATCGGATTAAAAATAAACTGCAACGGATCGTTGCTAAACTTTAAATATTAATATGTTTATTCCTTTATTATTAATCAGATATCACTTGCTATTTGCAGTCCATGTTGACTTAAATTCAAAAATAGATATCGATTCACATCTAATAATCGAGGAATAACCATTCTACATTGGATTTTTGACGTTTCGGTTATTATTGGTAACCATTGCTGAAGACATGGAGGAATCGGCTTAAAATAAAAAATAACACTCGATTCTTATCTAATACTAGAGGAATAACCTTATTGCATTCCATTTTTTATGTTTTTACTATTAATGGCAACCTCTACTGAAAACGTGGAAGAATCGACTTAAAATCAAAAAGACCGTATAGAAATAAATAGATTTTCGAAATATCTTTTTTATATATTTTTGAAAATATATTAAAAATAAACAATTTTTGTGTTAAATTTATATAAAGTTTATGTTTTCTATATATGTATTCTTAAAATATAAACTATTTTTATGTCGACCTAGTATAAATTTTATATAAATTTAACACAAAATTTTTATATTTTTAATATATTTTTAAAAAATATATAAAAAACATATTTTGAAAATCTATTTATTTCTATACGGGAGACTAAATTCTTTTATGGTAAACAACTCAAGCTTGATTTTCCTTCTACTTTAATTTGATTTAATTGCTCTGATCTTTAATATTCTGCTAATTTCTTTAAAATTATCTTTTTAATTTCTACCTGAAAATAATTTAACATATTTTTTTTATTAACCAATTTTTATACCTCTCATTTACTTCGCTTTTTTCAATTGAAATAAAATCGGATTAAAAAAAATTAATTTATAAAAAAAAAGAGAGAGAGAAAGTTAATGGAGCAGAGATTTTGATTCTCTGACGGTGCGAGGGTTGGAGTACTGGAGGTGAAATTTGATCATTTAAAGATTGCATTTTGACTTGGACGTTCGATACGCGCGATGTGGGTTATTGTGGCTCGACGACGGAGATGTTGTTGTTGTTGTTGTTGTTGTATTGGGTGAACGCGCGCCATTTTGCGGCATATATGAATGTATGTGTGTTGGTGTGCGTGCGGATGCAAGTGTGTGCTTAGGGTGGCTATAGACTCCGCCTGCTCCCTCGGGACAACGGGGGTTGGTGGGGGAGGGTCGGCGTTCCCATGGGAACCCTCCCACCCCCGCACCCGGCCTCTTGCGCGTATCGACTGGCGCCCACCAGCCCACCAACCCCTTGCCAAGAATAGCAACGGGGGTTGGTAAGGGCTAAGGGGTGCTCGGCTCCCTCCCGATGGCCACCAGCAGCAAACCGACCAACTCACAACTCACAAGTTCAACTTGCAACCAGCCGGACAACGGATACAGAAGAGACAGAGGGATTGAAAGACTAATAGACACAGAGAAAGGACAGACCAACAATACAAAAAAGAGTTTACAGTTTATTCTAATCCAATGAGACATCTAAAATTATCCGGTAGACAAAGCTCGCAGGGCGGCCAAAATGTTGAAACTACCCTAGTAGCACGATGTTTCAAACTATATATCCGTATAGCACAGAGACCAAAATGCAACTTTTTTGATTGGTTGAATTATAGTCTTTATATAGTTTTAATTAGGTTGAATTACGGTTTCTAAGCGGTAGTTATGTCTCGTTTTTTTCCGTTTTGCAACTGTTGTATTATCGTTAAATTATAGTCGCAAAGATTATAATGCAACCGTTCCAAAAAGGTTGTCGCCAACATTTTTGGCACCAATTTGAAACTGTTTATTTATAATTAAATATTTCTTTGATTTGATTAATATAATGAATAATTACACACTTCTTTAATAAAAAACAATAGTCAACATTATATATATATATAATAGTAGCACAATGTTTCAAACTATATAGTGCCCTAGCAGCAAAATGTTTAAAACTATATAGTGCCCTAGTAGCACAATGTTTCAAACTATATAGTAACTACATAGTGCCTATATAGATTTTGAAAATCTATATAGGCGCTATGTAGTTTGAATCATTGTGCTACTAGGGTAACCTAGTTTACAAAAAATTCTATTTGTAATGGGAGAATATTTCTCCTGAAACGTCTAGTTAAAAAATAAACGTTTTCAAGATTGTTTTATAAAAAATTTGTCATTTACATCAAGCAGAGGACAAGCTGATAGATTACTTAAATTTTTTTGTTAAACCTACTTAAAATTTAATATTTTTTAAATTTTCTTTACTTTATTAAAATATGTTTCACACAAGAACTTACACCATTCTTACTTAACAAAATTGATAGATTTCTCTTTAAGAAAAATATTTAGGAAAATTTGTAATTTTTAAAGCGATAGATGTTGGTTCAAGGTGAAATTTTATATGAAACCTACCTCGTAATTTTACTTTATTTCTTATTATGAAAAAATGTTTCACCTTGAACAAACATCTATCTATCTCTTTAAAAATTACAAATTTTTCCTAAAAATTTTAAATAATTTTTTTTTCTTAAAGAGAAATCTATCAATTTTGTTAAGCAAGAATGGTGTACGTTCTTGGGTGAAACATATTTTAGTAAAGTAAAGAAAATTTAAAAAATATAAAATTTTAGTTAGGTTTATTTTTTAACTAGACGTTCCAGGAGAAATATTCTCCCATTATCAATAGAATTTTTTGTAAAAATTGAAAAAAAAAGTTGTTTTCACTAATGTTTATAAAAGATCTGTATTTTATTATTATTATTATTATTATTTAAAAACAATCAATAAAAAATTTTCTTTTCTAAATGAATATATAGATACATATACACAGAGGCGTCCGCAGAAAAATTTCCAAGGAGGGGAGGGGGGGGTGGCAATATAATAAATACAAAAACTCATACGGTACATTTAACATAGATTACTGAGACCAGGCCAAAAGTCAGGGCTGTCATAGAATTTTTTTATTCGATCCCAGGGGGGGGGGGGGGGGCATGTGCATCCTCTTGACCACCCCTGCGAACGCCCATGTATATACATAAATATATAGGGTTCGCGCAATTATTTTTGTCGCCCGCCTGCAAAATGTCTCCCAATTGATAACGTAAAGGACGAATCCCTTTAATTTTGCTTACCCAACGAGTTTCCGATGGTTATTTTAATGTTATATTAGAAATGAATTTCAAAATCAAAGAAGTATATTTTGTATTAGAACGATTAGGCGACCCCTAATAAAGGCGCCTGTCTGCAATGCAGGCGTTACAACCCCGCTTTCGCCGGCCCTATATATACTTTATTTGTTTGAGACTATAGTTTGGAATATTTGACCTTCCTCATATTTTTAATTATGAATATTTTATCTGTTTTTTCTCATCGGTTCAAAAACTCGATAGGATTTAGGCAAATTCGTTTTGTCATAATAATAAGCAGGTCATTCAACAAAAGAATACCTGTGTATAAGTCATTTGCACTAAGAAGAGGACAAACTTATTGATTTCAAAACAAAATCTTTTAAATGATTAATGTAAAGATTTAAGCATCTTTTTTGAGTTTCTTTTTTTGAAAAAAGATGGAATTTTTCAAAAATCAACCAAATTATATAATAATGAAAAGTGAATTTATTTTTATTTAGGAAACAAATCAAAGATTTTAGTAGAAATATTTTTACATTGCATATCAGAGGTTTTCGTCCCCTTGGGAATCGAACCCAAGCGCTAACTAAGCTTGCCGGGCTGTTAGCCAAACCCTTAAGACAAATCTCTCTCCGATATGCAACATATATAAGAAATAAAGCTACTTTTCATTATTATATAATTTGGTTGATTTTTGAAAAATTCCATCTTTTTTCAAAATAAGAAACTCAAAAAAGATGCTTAAATCTTTACATTAATCATTTAAATATAGGAACCGACACTGAAAACTTTTTTCAATTTAGCCTAATTTTTTACTATTCCATTCGAGTTGAAGGGAGTGAAAAAATTGTAGCTTTATTTCTTCGATATGTTGCATATCGGTGAGAGATTTGTCTTAAGAGTTTGGCTAACAGCCCGGCAAGCTTAGTTAGCGCTTGGGTTCGATTCCCAAGGGGACGAAACCCTCTGATATGCAATGTAAAAATATTTCTACTAAAATCTTTGATTTGTTTCCTAAATAAAAATAAAATCTTTTAAATTATTTTTTCTGTCTGTGTATCTGCCGATTAGATTGATATGAATCTGAATTTCTAAATCATCATCATCATCAGCCTGTCGATAGCGACAATCCACTGCTGAATATAGGCCTCTTCCATCAAATGGAAGGGGGTTGGCATTAAGTCACCACGCTTGCCAGACGGATTGGTGACTAGGAATCAGATTATAGCCGGTCAAATTTCAATGCAGGGACTCGGACTCGAACCCGGGACTCCTGCTTAGAAGGCTAGTGTCTTTAAGCTCTCGGCTAATCCGATTCCTTAATTTCTAAATAACTGGCCAAAATTATTAGATGAGAAATCGATGCTTAGAAAGCTTTAAAACTTATAGACATATTTTTTATCGTAATATAGGCTATTTCAGTCACTTTAGAATCTAATAGAACTTGCTGCATGACATATATCACTATTGTCTTAGTATTGGTGCCCAAGATAAAATGTTTTTTTTCTTTCTATTTATTTTCAATTTTATAGTCTTCTTCTTTAAGTGCCATATCTGGTCACCCTGACGTTTCGGCGCCTCTCCACATACACCTGTGCTGAGTGTGTTTAGCTGTTTTACAAAGATATACGGTACCTACTTTTTAACGCCGAACGGTTAGTTTGGAGAGGTTGACTAGGCAATTATACTCTTGGTAGTTTGGCATTGCTTTCCAAAAGGAGGGGACTGCAAATATCTGCCGAGACTCAGTCTCGAACCAGCATACTTCAGGACAGCGACCCGACACTCTGATCACTGACCCACAGTCGAATTTGTTTTAATTTATTATAAATCAAGTTCATCAGATTTAGATCAGTGTGTAGGTATTAATATTTATTAATTCTATGTATATTAAATAAGTCCACGTTTTACTCAAGGAATTTTTTTTGTTAATGAAGAAAAATTTATTTTCTTCTTTTTAGTGCATTTTGAAATAAAATCATGTTGGTAAATTTCGTTCCAATGTTAGTCGAAAATGATGAGCGTAAGTCCTTATCCCCTTTAGACCATTCATATTAGATGCAAGCAACACGTCTGGAACTAGATCGATATCAGCAAGTTAAGCAAAATCAGGTGAACTTTGTAAATGGTAACCACATCTACGGGTATGGGAATTTATTTAGAGAAATACATTCATCTCCCTTAAATATACTGCACTCATTTGAGGGGCTTTAAAGTGAACATTTAAAGCACGATGAATGCGCATTTCCGAATAAAATTCAGTCTGTTTTGACAAATAATATAATATAATAATAAATATGATAAGAAAGAATCTCCAATGGATAAAGCACCCAGTTGGGATCTTTATTTTGTTTTTTATTGTTTCCTTAAAAAATAAGAAAGGGTGTTGGCTGTCACTCGTTGCGTTTATTTGACTTTGGAAAACTAAATAAGAGAAAATGGAAGGCGGAAAGTTAAATAAAAGATTTAAAGTATTAATAACACGGAATAAGAAATAGCTTTAACGGGCGGTTTGATTTTTTTGTATTTTTATTTTCAAATGAAATTTATTTTAATTTTTTAACCGACTTCAAAAAAGGAGGTTATCAATTCGACTGAATTTTTTGTGTCTATGTTACCTGATTTCTTCGCCAATTATGAACCGATTTCGATGATTTTTTGCATTGGATTCAGTCTAGTACTAGATTGGTCCCGTTTTTTTGGCATTGGACCTTTTTTGATAGGTATGTTCAGGCATAACTTCTTTGTTTATAAACAGATTTCAATGATTCTTCTTTTATTAGAAAGGGGGTACCTTAGGGATTGTCCCATATTAATTTGGTCAAGTTCTGATGATAAGATCAATGACGAAATAACTTAAATCTCCAATTCTTATGAGCAAATAATCGAAATTATAGTAAATAAAATCTTTTATAAAAATAACATTCTTAAAACGTTCATTTAAAACCCGCAAACGTTTCGAGAGAATTTCTATATTTATGAATTGAATTCTTTCATAATTTTCTTATTCATTCGCCCGACGCTTTCTCTTACGAGATGCATATAGAATAATATCTTAAGTCACTATTAATAACATCACTAAAAAAAAAAAAAAAAATTATAAAAAAAATAAATAAAACCGACTTCAAAAAAATGGAAATGGAACAAATAAAATAATAAGAACTCAAAAATCAAATAAAATGCACTAAAGGGTATAAAATAATTATCTAATTTAGTTATAACTAAACGACGAAATTTTTACATGAAATCACTTTTTGAAGTCGGTGCTAAACAAACTATATAAGCCAGCTTGCGCGATTTTGTCTTCATTACCCGCCAAACGTACTAAGTGAGATTCATAAAATGTATGTTTGGCACCGACTTCAAAAAGTGATTTCATGTAAAAATTTCGTCGTTTAGTTATAACTAAATTAGATAATTATTTTATCCCTTTTTTGCATTTTATTTGATTTTTGAGTTCTTATTATTTTATTTGTTCCATTTCCATTTTTTTGAAGTCGGTTTTATTTATTTATTTTTTTTTTTTATAAATTTTTTTTTTTAAATAATCAATTTAACAAGAATTAAGTGTTTGTATTAATACTTGTCGAAGTTTGTTATTAGTTTATTAGATTGTGAGTAAAATTATTCATCATTTATGAAAGTTAAAGTGTACTTTAGAAAGTGTTTTAATATATTAAAGTAAATATGTTAAAGTTGGTTAATTCATTTAAATGACAAATAATAATTGTATAATTTTATGAGTACTATAGTAACCGTTATAATTTCATTATGTCCACCCTTTCGTCTGTTTCATAGGCTTGTAGTTGGTACAATTTTCCAACTATGTGATAAAATGACATTTAATAAGACTATATAATAATAATGATAATAATATATACCATATATTGGTCAATTAAGAAAAGATTTTATATTATTATGCTTTAAAATTTGAGAAGTTAATTGTTTAGAAAAATTAAATTAAAAGTTTTTATGCCGAGGGTATCAGAATTCACACACTCTTTAATTGTCTCCTTCAAGTTTAGAAAAATGATAAAAAATTTGGAGACATCTCTTGAAACATAATACTTAAGCGCTAATTAAAAAATTTATAGTGTACTTAATATCTATTTTAAAATCCTATTAAACATATTTTCATTTAATGTTTTTTAAGTCTCAGTTGCGCGCTATGAGCCTAGAAAATTGGTACCCATCTATCTATCTTATCTTATCTTATCTTATATTATTAAATGAGCAATTCTTGTATATTTATACATGATTTCGCTAAACATTGGTGTACCTATCAAGTCTCAAGAGTTACTAGTCGTGTATAAATTTTAATCCGATTGAAACAAAAGAAGGGGGTGTAAATTAGTCATGTCGCAAAATAAATATTTTAATCGTTCATATCTCGTCTTCTATAGGTCGCAGAGTCTTGAAATTTGAAACTTAAGCTATCTAGAGGCTACAAGAAATACCACAAGATTTTGGTTTAAATCGAAGTACAGGAAGTTGATGTTTACGTACGTAAGAATGTACCCCCCATCGCTCGGTGCTCCAGGCACTTGTTATAAATTAAGCAAATAAATCTCACTTATATTTACTAGATATCAAATAAAGATAAGAGTAAATAAATATTATATTTAATATTGATTTACTATGAGTTAAGGATTCTAGGTCACTTATTTCACATTAAAATTAAAAAATTAAAAGATATGAAATTTTTTAATTTTATTGTGAAATAAGTGACCTAGAATCCTTAACTCATAGTAAATAATTATTAAATATAATATTTATTTACTCTTATCTTTAACAAAAGAATATACGAATGTGGTCACCCATCCAACTGCTCTATATTTTGTTTCTACAATATAATTTTTTTATATTAAACAGCCCACGGCCGTGTCAGGATCTTTTAATGTAAATAAAACATTTCGAGAGGGATTTTATAAATGGATTCCAGATTCCGATTACACTTGTTGGTTATTATTTATATTAATGTGTTTTTTATCTCAAGAGTGATTTCTCAATTTGCAAGCCTCTCAACGATTCTTGTTGTCATGTTTTACACAGTTCTTCCTTTTATTTTTATCCCCCCCCTAGTCATTTTTTAATATTTATGCTTCAAGTATAGATAGTATTATAAATAAAACAAGCATTAGCATTAATGGCATTTGCCCCCCTCTCTCTTTTCGAGAGAATGAAAAATGCACAGTTGTTTGTTTCATTTCTGAAGCTACCCCCACTTCCAACCCTTTCGGTACAAATAACAAAAACAAAGCGGGCAAGGCATTTCCACGCTAATCATAATAAATGGACAAATGAGAGGGAAAAAGATAGGATATTGCGTTGGAGGGGGGATTTGTATAGTTTTCAGGAAAATATGCTTTTAATGTGTCTATATTCATGTTTGTTTTATATCATGTTCAATAAACATAGGAAAAAAAAAATACAAAAAACAAATAAGAACAAATAGGGAGGACGGGTTTAGAGGAATGAGAATATTAAAATTACAACAAAAAGATTTTCGAATTGTTTTTTTGCAACTGCAATCGTATAGAAAGTACTTCTTTTGTTTAGTTTTCGTACTCACTAAGAATCCATCATTTGGAATTTCAGGACTGACGGATAGACAATATGGAATTTGAATAATTATCGGAAAAGAGGTTTTTTCTTTAATTAGTTTTTTCCTCTTATTAAAAACAAGGACTAAAAAGATGATCAAGGACAGTCGATGGTGGAGAAATCTCCGGAGTCGAAGCTCAAATTCAATGTATACATTAATTCATGTAAAATAATTGGTTTAATAATAATTTGGAATTTCAATTCAGGATAGAGATCTTTAAAAAAAATTACCATAAAATAAAGACAGCATGGTTTTCGAAATTTAATATGATAAAAATGTAAACTTTTCAAGACTCCGTACGCTTTATGCACAGGCAATTTTCTTGATGCCGAATTTTTTCCCCCAAAAAAACCTAATTTCGGCATTTGTTTTTGTCTATTTTTTTTGCGATTGTGTTTATTAAAAAATAATTATAGCTCGAACAGGGACAGTGGGGTCAGGGGTGTCACCTGGCCCCCTGAGAATTTTTCTACGGGGTCAAGTAGGTCAGCGGCCTAAAGAAAGAAATTTTACCGTTATTTTACCCAAAACCAAATTGTTGGTTGTAAAATTAATGTTATACTATTATCTGTTTGCGTTAACAAAACCTAAAAACGTTAGCCTAATAATTCCTAGTTACATAAGTTCATTACTTATATTTGCTAAGAATAATACAAGTATATATTGCTAATTAATTTCATTGCGTTGAGCTCGAGTCCTAAAGCTAGGAAACATATTATTTTGTAAAAAAAAAACAACAACAGCGTACCGTACGGCGTACCGTTGATTTTTCTTTTATTGCCATGTTAATCCATGATTTTAAATTAGAACGTATACAGTGAATAATTTTCACTTGCGCTCTTTTTTGGTTACAATTAAAATTTAATAAATAAAAGATGCGGTTTTAATATCAAAATCTAAATTAATTGTAAAATCACTAAAGTTTTAATTAACTTATTATCGAAAACAATGACACAAATAAAACAAACTACTAGCCAATTACCTTTCAAGTAATATTCATTATTAAAATATTAATAAAAAAAAAGTTTGCGCAGAAGTTTCTTATAAATTTTATAAACTTTTTAATGGTGTTTTGTAAAAAAAAATTAATTGAGTGCATGGGTTCCGTAGTTTTTACCTGAGGACCCTTTGAAGTCGCGCTTGCCGCGAGACCGATTACAATACTTTCCTCATGCTTCGCATTGGATAAAGAAAAAAAAAAATACAATTTATAATTGAAAAGTTTTTGTTTTGCCGAGAGTAGTAGAGTTGTTGATTCACAAAGAGAAACAAAGAGGTTGTCCTCTGCTTGATGCAAATAAACATACACATATACGTGTATGTTTATTTGCATCAAGCGGAGGACAACCTCTTTGTTTCTCTTTGACAATTTATAATCACTTTTTACTAAGGCCTTGTTCTCAACGTAGCCGATTAAAATTAAACTACATAATAGAAGTAAATTAATAAATCTTAAATTATTAAATGAGCAATTCTTGTACATATATATTTACAAACGGGTTCTCGAAAACGGCTCTAACGATTTCGCTAAAAATTTGTGAACTTATCAAGTATTATAAGTTATTATTATTGTAAGAGTTCGTGGCTGTGATGAAACTATACTAGATGAAGGAGGAGGTATCAGGCAAAGATGGAATCACTGGGTTCAATAAAACACATTTAATGAGACGTTTCGGCCTAAATTTTATTTGGCCATCTTCAGTCAATTAGGAGTTATACACAAAATGCGCTACACATATGTGATCGAACCAAGCCTTGTCAAAAATAAAAATTTCTTTTAGCTTCATGCGAATTTTTAACGTGCCTGGACCCAAAAGTTTCAGAATGATAAGTTATTAGTTGTATTTAATTTTTAATCCGATTGAAATAAAGGAAGGGGTTGTAAATTAGTCATGTCGTAAAACAAATAATTTAATCGTGCATATCTCGTCTTCGGTAAGTCGCAGAGCCTTGAAATTTAAAACTTAAGCTATCTAGAGGGTATAAGAAGTACCACAAAATTTTGGCTAAAATACAAGTACCGGAAGTTGATGTTTACGTACGTAAGAATTTGCCACTCTGCGTTTGGCAACCATAAATCTCAGAGCTACGAAATTCGAAACTTAAGTTCGATATAGGCTACAAGGGGTACAACAAAATTTTGGTTGAAATCGGAACACCGGAAGTGGACATTTACATGAAAGATTTTTTTTTTAATTTTATTTTCTCAAAAACAGCAGTAACGATTTTTTTTGAAAACTGGTGTACTTATCAAATGTCATGATTTATTAGTCGTGTATAGATTTTAATCCGATTGGAATAAAGGAAGGGGGTGCAAATTAGGAGTGTCGTAAAATAAATATTTTAATCATTCATATATCGTCTTCGGTAAATCGCAGAGCCTTGAAATTTGAAACTTAAGCTATTTAGAGGCAAAAAGTTACCGAGCATCGCTTGGTGCTCCAGGCATTTAAATATTAAAGAGCAAATAACCGATTAAAGAAACAAAAATTGTTTCTTTTTAATTTCGACATTTCGGCCTAACTGACCATCTCCAGACCCTTTTTATTTTAATTTTAATAGAAAAAATAAAAACGGTCCAATTAAAGGAAGAGGTCTAGGCAGCTAGCTAGATAAGGTCAAATTTTGGGACCTTCTTTGAGAAGTTGACCAAGCGTAAAATAGAGCCTGAATCTGAATAAAAAGCCAAATTATCTTGCGGTAGATTTTTTCCGCATGGTTAATTTGTTAATTTCAAGAGATGTTAGATATATTATATTATAATTATAATATATTAGAGTGATGCCAACTTTGATAATGGCCGTCAAATTTTAAATATTATGAAAAATATTCATTTAACAAGGACGCCTCTAGGGTAGGCTAGTACAATTCAGAGACGTATTTTGGTTGCATAGATACAGGCGGACAGCTTTCCTAGACTATTCTTTACGTAGTTTTAGTTAAAAGCAATATATTAATATTATTTTAGACTTTGAATTCAGGTAAAAAGGTTGAATTTTTTTTTCAGCCAGAATTGAATAAAATTCACCTGCACCCATATGTAGGGTTGCCACCTCAGAACTAAGTTTCGCTCGGAGACATTGACTAAAAAAACACCGATATGCAATTTTTTCATTTCTACAAATTCAAACCTGACCTATAAATTAAATACAACTCTAATGATCACTAATAAAAAACAAACTTAACAATTTACGTATACGATAAAAACAGGTAAATATGAAAAAATTCTTACAGATATTCACGCGACAGTCTGTATTTAATTTTCTACATATTCAATTTTACTTACACAACCCGGAGAATTAATAATTAAACCCGGAGCCCGGAGATAATTCAATGAAACCCGGAGTCTCCGGGTCAAACCCGGAGGGATGTTAACCATACCTATATGTGACCTTCTCCGAGAAAAGGGACCTAGTGTGTGAAAATGAAGTTTTGAGAAAAACGCATTTAAAGCTTCATAACGCATTATCACTTTGAACACACCTTCAGTTGGGAGATGCGATTTGGTATGATTAGTTATGATTGGGTGCCGACTTTGGTGACGTCATGCCTATGTGGTGACGTATTTTTTGTAAAAATAACTATAAGAAAGGAAAAGAATAAAGTGACCCTTCAGTCTTGTGCCAACTGTATAACGAGTGTTATCAATATCTCAAAAGTTGTTTCCCAATTTTGGTAATTTTGTAATTTTGTTGATGTTAATTTGAAGTAATTTTTATAATCTTATTCTACACCCTTTTAGGTACCAGAATCCAGTCTTAAGTCCAAACCCGTTTTTTGACACACTAGGTCCCTTTTCTCGGAGAAGGTAACATATGCCAAGTTTCAGAGTTTTAAAAAATTTCACTTTTTCCTGAATGAAAAGGTTTGAAACACACTTGATTATTATACACAATATATACATATTTATAAACGTCTATAACGTAGAACAATAGGATTAAAGAGAGAGCTATGAGGAGATTAGTTGTCAAATATAAATAATATTTTTTGATATTTTAATTGTTTTTTTTTTGGCTTTTCGGTCATTCTAGTCATTAGACAATTTACGATACTATTATTTAATTATGACTTCTATGTAGAGATCTGATTTTTAGCAGGTAGCCTCAAGTCGGATTCGAACCCGAGTCCACTTGATTAGTAGGCTTGTACGCTAACCGTTGGCCTAACCCGACCCCCATTTTTTAATTGTTAAAAGGGGAAAAAAGTTCAAGATTGTTATGTAATTGAGGCCAATAATGTTATGTAGTTATAATAAAAAAAAGATTAAGGATGTGGAATTGTCTTTTGAGTGATAAATGGGCCACTGAGGAAGTCGAAATAAGTCGACGAAACGTCTGGCCCATTTAATAAAAACTCTGTTTTTAATTTATTGTCCAATTTCTTACTACTTTTTTAAATATGTTTCACTATAAACCTACACCGCTTTCGCTAAATGTTATTCCTCTTTTAATAAATAATATTGTTAATTAATATTTATCACCACTTTATCTATCTAATTTATCCCAAATGTGTTATTTAGAATTTGTTTATGAAGGTATTTAGATTTAAATATATATTATCAAAATTTCACAAAGTTTTCAAAAAAAAATCTTGATTTCTCCATTTTGGGGTTTTTTCTTCTTTATCGGTCATCTAACGAGAAACTCTTTTTTATCTCCTGAGTCTTTTAAATATTTTGATTTTTGGTTTTGATTGCCGTTAAAGGAGAGCAACGGAAATCCCACCACCGGAAGTAAAGTTGTCGTTGACGTCGGTGTATATGGATGGTCTCTGTGTGTTTTTAGAGTATTATAAGGGTGAGTTGCGGGGTGCAAGGTTGCTTCCCTCGGGAACATGCCCCAATCCCGATCCCAAACGGGTCGATGTTTCCTCCCGACGTCGAGTCAGTCTACAACTTAGGTGGTAGTTTGGATTTTGCAACAACAACAAAAACAACAACAACAGCAACAAAAACAAACAGAGAACAAAACTAGCATTTATCACTTTCATCATTTTATTGTTCTAGTAGTCATTTCATCCATAAGAAATAGATTCAACTTATTTTAGCATACATAAACAAGTTAAATATTTTTAGATTTAAAAAATTTAATTGAATTTGAAGAGGAGACTGTGGGTCAGTGATCGGAGTGTCGGTCTTGAAGTATGCTGGTTCGAGACTGAGTCTCGGCAGATATTTGCAGGCGCCTCCTCTTGGAAAGCATTGACAAACTACCGAGAGTATAATTGCCTAATCAACCTCTCCAAACTAGTCGTTCGGAACCGGTGTTAAAAAGTAGGTCCCGTATATCTGTGTAAAACAGCTAAACACACTCAGCACAGGTATATGTGTAGAGGTGTCGAAACGTCAGGGAGACCTGATATGGCACTTAAAGAAGAAGAAGAATTGAATTTGACCCTTATCCAGATAGTATACTTGCTCTAGAAGATGTCTTATTCAGCTCTTATTGTCTTTAAGATGTCTAGAAGATCTCCTAATGTCTAGAAAATATCTTTTAGGCCAAGTGTGCTAACAGGGTAGTTACTGCGAGTATATCACACACCAAGTCAAACTCCAGTTTTTACGAATAGTGCTAATTTGAGCCTTATTAAATGTAAGAAGCTGGGTCGTGACCTGAATCTTAAGACAAGTTTACATCCATCAGATTTTGCTACTTGCTTATTCTAAAAGATGTCAGATCCTAATCAAAGTGACACTAATAATTATACTTTGTCTCGAAATTCTAATGATTTACTATAGTTATATTATAGTTGACGACAAGGAAACACAGACAACTTTGTTCAACTATTTTGCAACTGCTTTTAAACAACAATACTCTGATTAAGCAAATATATGACAACAATTTCATTCTAATAACAAAATCATTCTTTTGGTTATCATTTTTAAAAGTAAAGCATTTGTAGCATTATTCAGCTGTTGTAGAAATATTGCCAAACTGTTGGTCTACTTAAATCTGCTCCAGTTCTGAAAAAATTTTAACCTTTAGTTATTATTTTACCATACTAAGGGCCAGTTGTATGTCGGTTTGTAAAGTCTTTGTTAAAGTTGACAGTAAAACCTTAGAATTAACCTTGTGCCCGGCCGGATGACCAATCAGATGACATGCACTTTCACCTGATTGGCCATACCACCGGACCGGGCACAAGGTGAATTCTAAGGTTTTACCCTTTGTTAACTTTAACAAAGACTTTACAAACCGACATACAACTGGTCCTAAGTATAGTTAAATATTAAATAAAATCGTGTTATACAAAATTCAATTTCAACTCGTTTTTTATCCAAAGAGTAGCTTAAATTTTCAAATTTTCAAGCCTTCGAAACTATAATTCTCAAACAAATAAATAATATATAAATATAATTTCGTGCTCCGTGTATGTTTATTTGCATCAGAAGGACAACCTCTGTGGTTCTCTTTGTGTTTTTCAAAACAAATTAGAACCTGAAGCCATTTTCAAAACAAATTAGAATCTGAAGACATTTTCAAAACAAATTAGAATCTGAAGACATTTTCAAAACAAATTAGAATCTGAAGACATTTTCAAAATAAATTAGAATCTGAAGCCATTTTCAAAACAAATTAGAACCTGAAGCCATTTTCAAATCAAATTAGAATCTGAAGCCATTTTCAAAAAAAATTAGAACCTGAAGACATTTTCAAAACAAATTAGAAACTGAAAACATTTTCAAGTCTCAGTACGCTTTCTGCAAATTTTTATGATTTGGAAATTTTTTGTCAGTGAAGGATTAAGCTATAATAGAAAGCTAAAACTTAGTTCAAAGAAGTTTATTAACACAATATGTGTGTCTAATTTTAGCTGTTTATTATAATAGTCCAAGAGCTTATAAAATGATCCGATTTTACCTGATTTTCTGCATATTTCATCCAAAGGTTTTAATTTAGAACCTCCTTGATTTAACAGTTCTCAGTTTTGAATATGCTAACTTTATGATAGGAATGTCCCCAAAATCCATATATTTGACTAAATAAGTGTACTTGAGATATAATGAGTATCTGAATCCAAAAAAAAATTTTGAATGAAATTAATACTCCGATCCTACCGTGTGTATTATGTCACTATTCCACAATAGTTATTTACCTATAAAATATATTTTATATAACATATTTTACTACATTATATAGAGACAATATTAATAAAAATAAAACCATTTCCAAAATGGTTTGTTTTAATTAATATCCAGGAAAGTCTAATTGCGACTCTTTAATATTTCTAAAGCGTAACATGTGTGGCTTCTACTAACATGAACTTTGACCACCCTTGGTATATAATATTTATATTTTTCCTGTCTTTTTCAGTTTAAATAAAATATTATTATGTGAATCTTTAAAATTTAGATTTGTTATGTTAGCTTGCCGGGTGAGAGGTGACGAGGACCCTCCTTTGACCAGGTCTCGGACATCCAGGCTATGTTCACAGATGGTGAAATAACGTGTGGAATTAAATTAGGGACACCAAATTATATAGGATAAAAGTCAAAGTAATTATTCATGTTAGTTAATTAAAAATTAGACTTTTTTTTCAACAAGAAGAAAAAGTTTTTTTTTACTTCATTATTATTATTATTATTTGTATTATTATCAAAAAACAAAACAAAAACAAATTCGAGTTTGTTTTTTTCAATTTCGAAACTTTTTATAATGAATTATGAGGTGATAAATAAAAATGAATAATATGTTTCGCGATTAGTATTACTAAACTAAAAAAGTATGTTTTAATAAATTCACATTAATCAAGTCCCATTGATATGTTATTGTTAATTAAGTCAAATATGTTTAGATATCAAGCATATTATGCACTCTTTAATTTATATTCTTTATAAATTAATAAACTCGGCGAGTCTAAACAAAAAAATTATATTTTATATTTTTGCTGATATTTTGGCTTCTGATTTCAGAATCGATAACAGTTTACTGATAGAAAGACGAGAAATAACAAGGAACAAAATAAATACGAAATAAGTTTTAGATACTGAATACAAAATTTGGGGACATAAGTAAAGAGGTTCGGGATAGCAGCTCTATCTCGATTTTGTATTTCTGCAGAGTGACAACTTCTGTCTACTATTTTTTTTTTTTTTTAGATAAAAAATTGTTAATAATGAGGTTAATTTCGAATAAAAATCTTTGTTTTGATAAAATTAATAAAAAGAATATTGATATAAATTTTTCTTATAATAAAAACATTTATTTAACACAAAAACGATTTCAAGAAATAGAGTTGGAATTCTATACTAGTGCTTTTGTTATATTCTGTTGGCTGTAAACAACTTTTTATTTTTACATTTAGGAATAACTAATAAACTATAGTGTCGACACTATAGAAAAATGTATCATTCGATTCATAAAAGTTGAATTATTGATCTGTATAAATTTGTTGAAAATGGTATATTTGTATAGAAGTTATAGTCCTTTTAAAAGCTCGGTTCATTTAGTTCCTTGTTAAAAAGACAATTTTCAATGATTTATTCCTCGGTAATGGGACAGACGATCAACTTCAAATTTTGGGAATAAATATTTAATACATCAATGATTCAATGGTAAAAATTTGAGAATTTTTTTATAAAAATGATAAACAGTCCCAAACTCCCTTAATATCATGGACAGTGACAAACTACGCTAATCTAACAAATGAATTTAAGATTTGGACATAGAAAATAGAACTAAAAGAGACAATAAATAAATAAATTTTAAAAAGTCGATAGATTTATTAATTTGTAAATAACAGTTCCCTCTTGGTTGAATTGCATTTCTGTATTATTAATATGATATTTTTAATATCTAATGATAATTTACTATATTCATTCTCAAAAGCAAACACAATGCAATAATACTTTTATTGCACTAGAGCAATAAAGTTTTTGTTTTGTTTGCAAAATAAGTAAACGATGGATACTACATATTTGCAAGATTATAGGAAATATATTATTATTTTTAAATTGAAAGGTTTTTTTAGCCACAAACTAATAAAAGACAATAATTTCAGTTAATTATTATTATTTATTTTATTGAATCACCAATTATTAATTTGTAAATCACAATGGTGAATCAATAAAATAAATAATAAGAATTAACTGAAATTTTTGTCTTTTATTAGTTAGTGGCTAAAAAAACCTTTCAATTTATAAATAATTTAAAAATTTAAGTCACTTAAGTTCAGGACGAATTTTATTAAAGAAATATATTATATAAAATGCAAGATAAAGAATTAAAAGTGAATTGCAATTGAAACTATAAAATATTGGAATTTATGCTATAATTCTTTTTAAAGAAATATATGTATGGTATGTATAGCTAATCCCAACAAAAACATATATCTGTTAATTGAAGTTACTATATTCTCGACTCAATTAATAAATTGATGATGTTAACTTGGCAGAACATTAGATCTCACTACTTTTTTTGGGAAACGGTTTTTATAATTCGAACTTGGCCTTTTTTTATACATTGGTATGTGTTATTGTTGGGATTTCACTTCTTTATGTAAGTTAGATGGGTGTATATGCCCTGAAGAAGGGTATGTTTCGGTTTTGCGATTTCATACTTTATTAATGCCCCAAACTCTACCAAGATGCCAAGTTTTAGAATACCAGAGTTATTATATTTTCTCTATGTGTTAATTAAGCTTATAAATTTCCCCCTTTTATTTAAGGTCCCGAAGAAGGGAAAGTTCCGCTTTTTAGATTTTCCCTTTAATTGTACCTCAAACTTTACCACTATGCTAAATTTCAGCATTCTAGGATCAGCGGAAGTACTATAGAATTTTGTTAAGTCACTCACTGGCGAAAAAGCCTATTTTTGGCTTCTTGTAACTTGGACGGTATAATCAATAGAAATATGATCTTTTGTAATTTAATTCAGTTTATGGACCAGTATTGAGGAAAAAAAATCAGCCATGTAGATGTTTCCATTGCGAAGTTACAGAGGCGTCAAAATGGCTCGAGTTGCTTTCTGTAAAGGGTAGTCTGGCTCGAATCGAACTTGGATGGTGTATTGAAGTGCATAGTTAAAGACTTATGGTAAATGCAATTATTATTATTTTAAATGACTTTGATGGCGTTTATGTCGTATCGATAGCCATAAATAAATTGATAGGCAAAATCCAACTCAAACAAACTCCTCCCTCTTGATTTTTCCCTTTCGATCTCTCTTTATTGAATATAGCATATTGACTCCCCATTACGAGTGATTGATTCTTTCACGCTTTAACGACGATTTCACGTCGAATAATTCTCTTTTTACCATTTTTTTTAATCTCTGTCCATTTTGTTTGTTTGTTTGCTGAGATTGGCTGATTATCAGCAGATAGAAAGGAGGGTTTACATTGCCACATCATCACCAATTAAATTGCCCTTCCGACTCTTTTTTTAAATCTGTTATATGAATAAAGGCAATGGGCCTTGACATGTTGAAAGCACTAGTTCCCACAGGGTCACGAAAGCTAATAGACCGAGAGCTAGTGAACAAGAGCCTAGATTCTACGCAGCTTTGACGAAGAGATGACGAATTGATTGCCTATATTCAGGCGTATGGTACGTTCAAGGCTAGAATATTTCTTTATGAATAATCTAAATGTTTTCAAATATTATTTAGGAATAAACTATACAAATTTAGGTATAGGTATAATATATTTATACGTCTATGTATGAACGGTTCAGCGGCCAATTCAATTAAGTCCATAAACCAGAAAATTTGTTTTTTAATTCCTAAATTTATTAGAAAACCATTTCAGATCAAATAAAAAGAAAGCTCTACTAATGAAAACCAGGGCCAGAAGTTTTGTATATATACAAAAATAATAAACCTAATTTGTTGGTTAAAAATTTACGAAAATGTATAGATTTTCCATAAGTGGGCATGGAATCGGATGAGCTTCTGAACTAGTCATAAAAAGGCAAATCTTCTGAAATGACCTATCGTTCTCCCTTTCGTATAAAATAGTAAATATAGTCATTGGAAATGTCCTGAAATTTAACCACTCTGAAATTACTTGGTTTTACAATATTTTTGACATTTCAGTGGTCATTTACCCCTAAAAACGACTTGATTCGGCAAGTAAGAATTTGCTGAAGCTACTTACTATCAAATTTTGTTAACTTTATTTTTTTAAATATGGGTAATTAATTTTGCAGATTTTTATATTTATCTGGACTATCTCATTTTTGTATTGTACTTCTTAACGATCAAATTACCCCCTGTGGGGCTTGGGCCCCTCTTTGGGAAATACTGTTCTAGACAGAACATAAAAATAATTTTTAAGAAAAAATAAAAATCGACTTCAAAAAATTAAATGTAACAAATAAAATACACTAAAACGTATAACATAATTATTATCTTATTTAGTTACAACTAAACGACGAAATATTAACATGAAATTACTTTTTGAAGTCGGTGCCAAACAAACTATACCTATAAGCGAGCGTACCCGCCAAACGTACTGAGTAAGATCCGTTGAGTGCGATTCATAAAAGGTATATGTTTGGCACCAACTTCAAAAAGTAATGTTAATATTTCGTCGTTTAGTTGTAACTAAATAAGATAATAATTATTTTATACCTTTTAGTCTATTTTATTTGTTGCATTTAATTTTTTGAAGTCGGTTTTTATTTTTTCTTAAAAATTATTTTTATTTTTCTCTTTTTAGTGATGTTATTAATAGTGATCATATCATCAGAACTTGACCAAATTAATATACCATCCATAAGACACCCCCTTTTGGATAAAAAAAGAACCATCGAAATCGTTTCATAAACAAAGAGGTTAGGTCTAAACAAACCTAATAAAAAAGGTCTAATACCTATGAAAAAAAACGAAAAAAAAATGGGACCAATCGGAAGCTAGACTGGACCCAATGCAAAAAAAAATTTCAAAATCGGTTTACAATTGGCGGAGATATGAGGTAACATAGGCACAAAAAAAAAAAAAAAAATTCAGCCGAATAGAGAACCTCCTCCTTTTTTGAAGTCGGTTAAAAAGCCATGATAGTATCTATGTTTAGGAGAACCTAACCTGTTGCCTAGGAGAACAGAGTGATCTAGATCAGGTCGAATCATCTATTAAGATTCATTCTTAGGCCGACCTTCACCTATTGAGTTTCCTAATGAAATTAATATTTTGATAATATAATGTATTAATAAACAAAACTTGATAGGGTCGACATCCAATTTTATCAATCCCAAATTTAAAAAAAAATGATATAATATAATTCTCCTCCTCACACGATCCCACTTATTTAAATAAATCTATTTCCACACAAAAAATATAACACTGCTGTAGATTATATAAAAAAATTACTTCCAGATTCATCTAGAGCCTCATTTCTGTAGCTGTGTCAGGACGAAAATGAGACGAAACTTTTAAGAGACTATGTATTTTCGGGAGTTTACAGGTATACATTTGGAGTGTGGTTTTTTAAGAGGAATACAATTTTTGGACCGAGACGCCGCCCGCCAGGGCACCAGCCCGGAGGGCCGAGCTTTGAGGGCGTGCCGAAGGCACGCCCTCAAAGCTCATGGGTAAATAATAAATTAAATCTATGTGTGTATGATTATTTGCATGAAGCAGAGGACAACCTCTTTATTTATTTAATTATTGAATCAATAAGATTGCTTAGCTAAACAGAATGAAGGGTAGAAAAAAAGTCGCCTCTATCAGAATGAAATAATTCCCATCACCGCGATTTCCCCCCCAAACGGCTCTCTCAATCAGCAATCGGATCGTTAAAAATGAACGGTCAAATGACGCCGATTTGGCCCTTCCCCCTGCACCACCCTTGGCACATTTTATAAGTATTATGGTCACTAATCAAGCGTGGTTAGACGGGAGCCGGGGGAAAGGGATGGGAGGCAAATGCAATGCGTTGATAAATGAGCCCAATTGAACCCATTTCCAGCCAATCACACCATCCACCTCCAGCCAATATACATCCTACCCCCTGCTCTCGTCGCACTTGTTTGCTCTTTTTTTGGCTACCTTTTATTTATTTATAATTTAAACCCAATCAATCTGTGCGAAATCTGTTTTTTTAACGTTTTGCAGCTATAATTTATAATGTCCATTTCCAGCCAATCACACCATCCACCTCCAGCCAATATACATCCTACCCCCCTGCTCTCGTCGCACTTGTTTGCTCTTTTTTTGGCTACCTTTTATTTATTTATTTATAATTCATTAATCAATCACAACATGAAATCTGTTTTTTTTAACGTTTTTGCATCTATAATTTATAATGTTCTGTAAACATTTTTTTTTTTTTTAATAATTTGATAAACATAGGTAGGTAATAAAAAAAATCGCTTCATTTTACTATCAATAAATTGTTCGATTTGTTGAATTTATTTATTTATTTTTATAATATTATTAAAATCAAATATTTTCTTAGAATTATTTACTTGAATAGTTTCTATGACAGATCAGATGACTTGATAAGTTTATTTAACATCATTATAAGTACACAACTTTAAATGGTCTAGGGTAGCGGTAACAGCCTAAATAAATTGCAAACCACAAAAAACAGAACGAAGAAAAATCTTATTATATTAAATGAGCAATTATTGTATATATATATGTCATTAGAGGTTTTTCGGGTTTCTCCGCGTGGTTTTGAGAGTTTTACTCGACGTTTCGGCTATCCTTTTGGAGCCGTTTTCAAGAGAAGGTGTGGGTGGTCTACGTGGTCTTAACCTTGTAGTACCTCGGACTTGGTTTTCAAAAAAGCGCTGTCAAAACAATTCTCGTTAATAAGTCAATTATTCTTTGATATATTAACACTAGAACGCCCGAAGCCGTCAATTTGACGGTTTTCACATTTCATTTCTCTTTCATTTCGTTACTATTTAAGTTAGAACTTTGAAACTCGCTGACTTTTAATCATTTTTGAATAGCTTTCTAATAAAAAAAAAATAGCACCCTATGAATTTTTATTTAGGAGAAAATTATGGATTTACCAAGAACGCCCAAAAGCCGTCAATTTGACGGTAACACTTTTTTACCTCAATTTTTATATTTTAAATTAATTTTTCAAGTACGAATAATTCCCATTCTTTTTTTGGAACATTTCCATCCTTTTTGACCCTCGGATTATTTTTTGTTCTGCCTTTTTTTTTTTAATTTACAATCTTCCTTGAAAAACTTGGGGTAAAATAAAAAAATTATGTTTCTTTATGTTAATTTTTTTATCTTTTGATGATTCACTTTATTATTTTACAACATTTCGAGGGAACCTACTGTTTTGAAATCCATATAATATATATATGTCGAGCCCCTAGTCTTGCCATTTCATTTTTGTTCCGCCCTTAGAATTATCAACAACAAATTTCTCTCTCAATTTCTCGTGAGTTTTTTTTCGTATATTTGTTTTTTTTATTTCAATATTATTTATAATAATAACATATAATATAGAAACTGGTTTTGTTAATGATAATACTCCATAAATATAGCATGTTAATTTTTCATTTTACATCATAATGATTATTAAAAAATTAAAATGTAATATCTTAATATCTTGATAATAGAATTATATTTATTATATTAGAAAAAATAAAAAAAATATTAAATAAAAGGAAACAGAATGATTTTATTTAGTTTGAGTGTTGAAAAATGCAAGTCGTCAAATTGACGGCATCCGGGCGTTCTAGGGGATCTGAAAGTCCGGGCGTTCTAGTGTTAATGAGAAAAATTATAAAGAATTTTATGTGTGATGCGATTAATGAAACATTTTTATTCTATTTTTGTAAATTTTTCAAAATACTGATTCCCCTTTTTGTAATAATTTAATTTTTTTTTTTGTTTTCTAGTGTGGCTGAGGTTCTTTCACTTTCCAGTTGAGTTGGACTCTCGCAGGAGGTTGATTCTGTTTTCTGCAAAAATTCTACTGTGCTAGGTAAGAGCTTCTGTATTGCTCCTCAGGGACCTTTCGACGCCCTCATTTCCTTCTCATCCCAGTTTTCCCCTCTATCCGACATTTTCTTTTTTCCTTCACACACACATAGACACACATTTACGTATATCGTTCATCTTCCTTCAAAAAAAAAATCTAACTGCTATTTTCTCGCACACGATTCTTCTCCCAAAAAGTGCATTTCGTTTTTTTTTTCTTTCGTTTAAATTTACATAAAAAGACATTTTCTCTTTATCAATTTAACAAACATTCTTTTATGAAGATATTCAGTGAATAAAATAAGATAAATTCACTACCTACGATTTTCTAAGTCAACTATGATCTTTTTCGAGTATACTGTCCTAAGACTGGTTTGACGCAACCTTTAGACTGAATACTACCAGGGGGTAAATGTAACAAACATTATTTAGAGAAATTTAGAGGTTAAAATTTGCAAACTCACTTACTTAAGATGTGTCTATTTTCATAGAGCTATTTTTAATTCAGTACTTACTTAATATACATATTTGTTTAATTATAAAGTAAAAATGTTGGAGATTTTATAATTTAGTAAATTTTAAAAAGTTAGGTATTGATTCAAGGTGAAACATTTTTTAATAATAAAAAAATTAAGTAAAATAGGTAGGTTTCACATTAAATAAAACTAATATATGTTATGAGTAGAGACCGGATTCTTATGCAATTGCATATTTTGTTTGCCGCTACGTACGACCCAGGGATCAATTATCTATCCGAATCATGTATCTAGGTTTTTTGTTTTTATGAAAACGATGAGAGAAGGAGTTACACCAAAAAGGTGCAACCCCTAAAGGCCTGGGTTGGCCCCTCCATCGTGAAAAGAAGAAGAAAGACTTTTATGTGCTCGGCGGGGGTCGAAGGTATCCATAGATACGGCTCTTAAATAGCTGAAGGTTATAAGTCGCCGCGAAGATGGTGGCAGGGAGCGAGTTCAAGTCTCTGAAGGTCATAGGGATAAAAGAGTTGGCAAAAGCGCTTGTTCGACTTATCCAATTTGACAGCGAAGGGGTGCTGAGCGTTCGAAAACCGCGTGTTTCTCGTAAAGAGGGCTTTAGGGGGGGGGGGGGGGAATAATTGATTGGTTCTAGAATACTGTGGGTTAAATTTTTTACTGTATATATTTGCATATTTCACCATATTCTACGTATTACTTGCATATTTCAGCATTTTTAACTGCATATTTTGTGGCATATTTTGGCAGTTTTTACTGCATAAAAATCCGGTCTCTAGTTATGAGTTTTTATCTCGATATATAATATTTAGGGTTTTGAACCCATCATCAGGAGTTAACATACCATATACTATATATTTCGAGATAAAATCTCATAACATATATTTGTTTGTTTTTTTATGTGAAACCTACCTTGTAATTTTATTTTATTTTTTTATTATTATAATTTAGTGCCTACAACACAAAACTAATTTTAAATCTAAATATTTTTTTTTTTGAATAAATTTTAATTTAAGAGAATAAACGGGTTAAGTGTTAGCCTGATAAAAATGTTATTTATAAAGCAGTCATTAACTAATCCTTCCATAAAAGAAATAGAGCCAAAAAATGATTAATTCACCGTAACTCCAAACAGCATACCAAGTCTTGAAAAAGTTTTACTTTTTCTTCAAAATTAATTTTATTGTAATTATCTTTTAAGGAAGTTCTTTCGCGACAATCCACACAAACAAAAAGTTTTACCCTCGTACCACTCAATACAGATGAACTGTTCTAAAATTTTAGGTTATGTTTTTTAACGTGACTGTACTTCTCACACTACTATATCCTCTTTATGAATGGATCGTTTCCAAGCCATTGATCTTATATCCCCTCCACTAAAAATAATCGCCCAAATATGTTTGTCTTTATTTTTTATCAAAACTATTAGGTAAATAATTTCAATTTTTTTTTTAAGTTACTCCGAATATATTATTCTAACAAATATTAATTTTTCATCAAGATGGTGAAAGTCGTTCAATGAAAAAAAATAAAATAATGATCATTTTCCCCTTTCCCAATCTACCATATGTAAAAAATTTCATTTTTAATTCCAAATATTTCATAACTTTCAAGGAGTTCGGTGTTGATTCGAAATATATCGAATTCAAAACTCAATTTTGTTTTATTTCTTTTTTGTGAAACCTACCTCGTATCTTACTCAAGTTTTATTATTACAAATATTTCATGTTTGAGGTGATAAATCGTCTTCAAATTTTAACAGTGTGTTTATTATGCTTTTAATGACTTATATTCCAAGTTTCGAAGACTTCTTGAATTTTTGCATTTGTGAAAGAACTACCTTAATTCACTTTAAATTACACTTTATTTTGGTTTGTAAATAACACAGCGTAAGTGAAAGTCATGTGTTGAACAATAAACCGGCGGACTTTTTTATCTTCAGTTCTAAGGTATAGGTACTATTCATCAGAAACATTTCGGTATTAAATTCTTTACTTTTATCTTATAGTTATGGCAATCTTAACTTTGGTTTCCCAGTATAATTTGGTGGTTCACGCCATGGGAAGATGAGGGGAAAATATTATAGGAATTATGATAGGATGAAGAATGTTCTCTGTATATAGCTATCGCTTGGCCTATAAATCCTCTAAACGAATGAAGAGAGAGAGAGAGGGGGAAAAGGAAAGAAGAGGAAAAGGAAATACTAGAGATGTAAGGGTGTAAGGGTGTAAGGGTAATTAGTTCCAGCCAAGTGAGAGAGTAGGAATGATGATTTATACTCTCACTCTCTGCATTCTCATCCTCTTCTTGAAGTCTTTAGAAAAGGTGAAAGATTACTCTCATGTTCTGAATTATTATCCTTGACTTATTTATTGAAATTTTCAAAAGACGAAACATTAAATCATTTTTTTGACATTGTAATTTCAAGAATATTTTTTACTATAGAGTAGGATTGTAATATCGTCCAAAAACAAACAAAAAACAACAACTGATTTTTGTAGATCTTTGTTCTAAGGTCCTCTGGGTACAATAAAATATTAAAATATAATAATAAAAATGTCTGTGTGTCTGTATGTTAAGATCACAAATCTCGATTTTTAAAAAATAATTTCAAAAAGAGAAACAAAGAGGTTGTCTTCTGCTTGATGCGAATAAACACATATACAGGGTGTTTCAGGAGGAATAGTACATATTTTAGGAGGTGGTTGTATAGACGAATTCCAATAGAAAATGCTATATAAAATGTGTCCAATTTTTATTGAGTACAGTTAATTGATATTGAAGTTTTCATTGTGATTTGTTGGCCAAGTCTACTGTACTGTAGCGTGTAAACATGTCCTATTTATTTACACATGCTGAGTATGCCGATATTGGGTTACATACTAACTTTGTCTCTGTACTCAATAAAAATTGGACACAAGTTATATGGGATTTTTTATTGCAATTCGTCTATACTAGCACCTCTTAAAATATTTACTATTCCTCCTGAAACACTCTTGTGTATATCAAAAATATATATATACATTAGGGTGGTCCTTACTTTGGGTATTTTCGAATTTTTACGCTAACAAGGGGTCATATGATTCGAAATAAATAAAAAAAATATCCCCCAAGTTTCAAGTCTCTTACTCAATTAAAACCTGTGCCCCAGGGATATAAGTTTCTCATCTAAAAACATAGGTAACTTATGAGGAGAATTTTCTAGGTTAGGTTTCACATAAATAAGTTACTTATAATGTTTCACCTAGAACCGCCACCTAAATCCTTAAAAATTATTAAATAACATAGGGTTTTTGGCATTAATATATCAATTTGTTATTCCGGCCACAAACAATTTACAGCTAGATAAAATACTGCTATATCTTACTAAGTTATAGACTCCAAAATTAGACTAGCTAAAAATCTGTAAAAATTCTGAGGGATAGCTACTATTATAAGGATAAAGTCCACAAAGTTTCAAATTTTTTGAACCAATACTTTGACCGGAATAAAATATTGATCATTCAATGGCAAAAACCCCATGCTATTTAGATGAGAAACTTAGATCGCTGGCGGCACAGGTTATAATTGAGATAAAGACTTGAAACTTGGGGGAGATTTTTTTATTTATTTCGAACCATATGAGCCCTTGTCAGCATAAAAATTCGATAATACCCAAAATAAGGACCACCCTAATATAAGTATATATTGAAGGAGACAATAAAAGAGTGTGTCTTCTGCTGGAATTATTATGAGACATATATGTAATATGAATAAATTTTATTTATTTATAACGAAACTATAGTCTCGTTATAAATAAATAAAATTTATAATTCCAGCAGAAGACACACTCTTTTATTGTCTCCTTCAATATATATAAAAATTCTGCAACTCTCGGCAAAAACTTTCAATTTAATAAGTATATATATATATTCATTTAAATTTGAAAAATTTAAACAATACATTATTAGATTTGAATTGTTAGCGACAATAAAAAACGCAACACTAGGATCATTTAAATATGGCTTCCATTCTTAAACATGACAAAGCCATCGCCTGTGAAAAATCTTTCAAATTTTCATTAATTTATTATATATATTTACATTTTTCATTCAAATATATTTTATTTAAAATATTTTTGAAATAATATTCTAATTCAAAGGTATATGCTTTTAAATCATAAACTAATTTTCAAGTTAAAGTTTGATAGATTTGCATTCATTAAATTGAGACGAATTCTCAGTGGGTGTGATATCTAATTAATAATAAAGGAATAAACATACTATATCAATATTTCAAACGAGTATGAATAAAATATAGCAACGATCTGTTGCAGTTTATTTAATATTCTCAAATGTTTTGATTTTTGGCTTTTGTCTTTTTGGTAAATGAGTGGCTGAAAAAATTAGAATATAAATAGGGAATATATATTTTGAAATAGTCTGTCTTTAGAGAGAATTGAGGAGAAAAAAACTATACATTCAAACTAATATACTATGATATATTTTTGATATATATGTGTGTATGTTTATTTGCATCAAGGAGAGGACAACCTTTTTGTTTCTATTTATGAATCAACAACTATATACCTATATATAAAATGATTTTTATTTTTTTCTACTATGGCTTACCTTTTTTCAAAATTTGAAAAGGTACTAGTATTATAGGGAAATAGATAAGGTTTGAAAAAAAAATAGTTTCATAATTGTGCCAAAATTGTATCATGGTTAAAAATTGAAATTAAAAGAAAAACATCTTTTTTCAAGGATCTGATTAACCTATAAATCTCATAATTTTTTTCCCTAAAAGATATTACCAGTCCCCAAAACATTAAAAATTTAGATCAATCAGTTCGGTCAATCCTGAGAATTTTTTTTTCTGTTTTTACATATTTTGCTTTTTCTCAAAAACCAATTCAGTTAGGGATCTGAAACTTTCAGGATCTTATTATTTTATTAGTACCTACATATTCCCTAAATATCATTAAATTATCTTTCGGGGGCCGATTCAGTTTGCTTATAACCTTTATAGCCTTTATATATAAATTCCTTCCCGGCTGCCTAGCCTGCAGGATCGCCTGAAATTCAATGCACGGCGCTTAGGCTTACCATGCCAATATTATTTCTTTATTACAAGTATAGAAAGATTTTGATGCAGGTCTGGACATGTCGTGTCTCCCCACCACCCTCAGGGGGCCTTCTCCGCCGCCCCCTCTTCCGCTTGACCAAAGGCGCCAGTAAATCATGTGATGACGCAATTAGTTACCGACATCTTGGATTTAAGTAAACATCTCAACTCCAAATCTGTGCCGAAAATTGCCTATTTCGACTGAAAATCATAGATGACTAGGTATATACACTCAGCTCTCTTCTGAACAAATTCTGTTATCATTCAAATAGACTAGGATTGAATATCAGGTAGGGTCTCTTTCTAGCTCACATTTTACGAGATATATGTTTATAGGTGCTTGTGTCTAATATAATAATTAAATCTATAGTCTATACTAATCTAAAAATCTTTAGATTTAATACAATATAATTTCAAAATTCGTGATTGAACATCTTTTCACATGGAATGAGATCTGAGATCATTCGTTTTCTTAGTTATTAATGAAATAATTTTACAAATTATTATTTTCCATCCTAAAAGTTATGAGGAGAATACTCGGTAAATATTTTTCATGACCATTTGTTAACGCATATTCAATTTCCAGGGCTAAGAGGTTTCCAATCACGACACGTCCTAACCTGTAATCGCCAGGCCTTCATCCACAGGTTCTCTTCAACATTTAAATGTAAGTTTATATTTAATGTTATTTTAATAAAATTTTGGTGTCAGATTAAGATTTTAAAATTGTTTTTGGGATTAATCTCTACTTTTCTCATTTAAACATAACATTTCGGCTTCAATTTATAAAACGTTGTAGGTAGTATAAAATCAGTATTAAAAAAATAGTTAATTTTTTCTCTAATAAGCTTAATATGATTTTTATTTTTATCTATTAATCTCGTTTAACACATTTCTATTATTCCCATTCAAATAGTTCTCTAGTATAGGATAGATATAAATTTGCTTGCTCTTTTAATTGAGGAATATTTTCTAAAGCTTTACAATATGTGTTAGTGTTAGTGAGAGTGGCCTAAGAGGCTTCCATTCTCCGATACGAGTCCTAACTTGTTTAACGAGGATGAATCTAGGAGTGCCCAAATTCGGGAGTTTCTTTTTTCTATTAATTCTTTATTGTCGAATTAATTTGGATTGAATAATTTTTTTAATATAATTTTCTTTTCTTTTCGATAAATTTATTTTTTTAAATATATTTAGTCAAAGCGAATAAATTTGTCTATTTTAATTTTCTTATTTCAATGAGTACATATAGTGAGAAGTCTGAATAAAATTATTTCAATTAAAAATTTTTGTTTTGGCAAGAGTAGCAGAGTTGTTGGTTCATAAAGAGAAATCATTGAAGTTATCCTCTGATTGATGTAAATAAACATATACATATATATCAAAATATAAAATGGTATATATATTGATATATATATATATATATATTATACAATACATATTCATATTTTGATTTACATATATGTATATGTTTATTTGTATCACTCAGAGGATAACTTCAATGATTTTCTTTTATAAATCAACAACTCTACTACTCACGTCAAAACAAAAACTTTTCAATTATATACATTATACATATATATTTATACAAAATATAAATATACATTGAGTGGATATTGATTAGGCAGTATAAAATTCAAAAAAAGAAGAAAATTGAAAGATCTTTTTATTCATAAACCTACGTTTCGAAGGAAATCCATCCTTCACTGACCTTTCAAAACCCTGAAGGAGGGAATAAGCCTCCGAAACGTCGACTTATGAATAAAAAGATGTTTCAATTTTCTTCTTTATTTGAATTTTGGACTGCCTCATCTATATACATTCAATTCACTTATCAGTCAGTCTCCAAAAATTACTTCAATCTTATATATATTATATATTTGTTTCAGACTATAAATTCGATGAAATTTTTTGGTACGCGGATACAAAAATGTTTACTTCCAGTGGGGTAGTTTATATTACAGTTTTTTTTTTTTATTTATTTTTTACCATACCTGTCTAAATAGCAAGGCTTGAGAAAGTCTTCACTTTTACCTCCAATTGAAAAATTTAATTCTATTCACTTATTATTCATTTAAATTTGAAAAATTTAAACAATACATTAGATTTGAATTGTTAGCGACAATAAAGAATGCAACACTAGGTTCATTTAAATATTGTTTCCATTCTTAAACAAGACAAAGACATCGCCTGTAAAAAATCTCTCAAATTTTTATTAATTTATTATATATATTTAAATTTTTCATTCAAATATGTTTTATTTAAAGTATTTTTGAAATAATATTCAACGAATAACATTCTAATTCAAAGGTATATTCTTTTAAATCATAAACTAATTTTCAAGTTCAAGTTTGATAGATTTGCATGAATTATATTAAGACGATTTTTCAATGGGTGCGATATCTGATTAATAGTAAATGAATAAACATACTATTTCAATATTTCAAACGACTATGGATAAAAACAATCCATTGCAGATTATTTAATATTATCTAATGTTTTGATTTTTGGGTTTTGTCCTTTTGGTAAATGAGTGTCTGAAAAAATTAGAATATAAATAGGGAATATATATTTTGAAATAGTCTGTCTTTAGAGAGAATTGAGGAGAAACCCTATACATTCATACTAATTTACTATGATAAATTGACTCTAATTTCTCAATAGAGATAAATAAATTGACACATTCTGATGTGGCCATCCACTTGACTTTAACATACACTTCTGGTTTTGTTTGGTCCAAGGGCCCCCCTCCCCCCCCCCCCCCCCCATTTTGGGCAGTTTGTTTTTGAATTTTTAGTGTTCTGGGGGACCACTGATTATGTATACAAAATTTGGTTGAGTTTGCTCAAATGGCCTAGATTTTTATCTTTTGACCCCCCCCCCCATACAATTTTGGCGGTAGAAAAAAAATATTTTGGTTTTTATAGGTTCATTTTATAGTATATTTCATTTTTCTTGTTTTTTTTAGTTTGAAAATATTATAGTCGATATGCACCAAAATCTAATCAGCTCTTAATCTCAATGCACCAAAACTCCGTGCGAAATTTGGTTTTGATATTTACACTAGTTTTTGAGCTAGTTCGTCCACAAAATTTGGTAACGCACGTAGTAACTAGCAGACTAACTACAGACTAACAGACATTTTGAGAAAACAGTTATTATCTCGAAAAATATAATTTTTTCGATGTTCTCTTATTAGAGCTTTTTTGTAGACCGAAATACCATGGTTTCGTACAATTTTTTTTATTTAAAATAGTTTCAGCCGTTTTTGAGATATTTCGAAAAAAAAGAAGCAAAAAAAACCACTTTTTTACGTACGATTACAATACTTGACCATACCATGTATGGTAAAGTAAAAAGAATACCTAAACGAGTATTTATTATAATATGTTTTTCATTATTCTCAAAGCAGACACGAGAGCGACAAGGCGTGCATGGGAGACCACGAGAAGATGCAGAGATTCCTACAGCATCCTGGTAAGCTTATATGCTAATATATATTTTTAAAATAAATAAATCGAATTTGCAAAATACATGTTTGCTTAGGTTAAGTTTTAATATGACACCAGGTGAAAATTTTCTAGATTTTGAAACAAAATTTCTGAAACCCAAAATCTATTCAATTCTTCTTTTTCTAAATACAAATATTTTTGCATAGTTTGACTCCCTAATGAAATAGGTAATATCATCTTAGCCCAAACTAAGAAAATGAGAAGTGGGATATTTTGAAAACATTTTTCTTCGTTCAAGTTGTTACTATTAGTTTTATTTTCCAGTATTTTCCAGAAATCTTCCACTCACTGAAAAATCCTATCTTGTGATCGTTTCGGTTTCATCCAGCAGCTCTATAATGTAAGTTTACAACTTGTGTTATTTTATTGGTGGTCATATGGATAATTCATATTTTTTCCATTTTTTTATTCAATTTAAAAATTAGGTCACACACGATTAATTGATGTAGTACACACCAAGCATTTTGAAAAAATAATTAATTTAATTTATTTTTCCAAAACTAAAGTAAAGTGACTATGGATTTAATATCCTTCAAATTACACGGGGTGCTATTCACAAGTTAAATAAATATTGAACACCTAAAAATAATACAATATATCTATGAAGTTTCGATAGACTTATTTTGCCATCGTTTTCAAAAATGAGCAGATGAGCACCCACAGCGATTTTGATCGTATTCAATAAAAAATTATAATTAATTATGTGAGATTTAAACAAAATTTCAACCTATCTATTTATTATTTTTTGTTATATATATATAATATATAATATATATATATATCTAATTTTAACAGTTTTTTTAGATACTTTTAAAATGAAAATATAATGAATGAATACCTTCATTAATAAAAAATAATAATTTAATTTTATTATTTAACTATTCTAATTAAAAGTTAAAATCTAATCTCTTTCAATCCATTTCTCCAAATAGCTTTCAACATCGGCCCTTCTGCCATATTCACCGAGGTCTACTATTAACCAGCATCTAGTATTAACTTCGAGATCTGCGCTTCTCTTCCACAACATGAATCCACTATTCTGGACTATAAAAAGCAAGTACATAATGCATTGGTGCGAATTAGTTCTGGGGTATCAATTTCAAAATTTAATCCAAAAGAATCAATTTCGGACTTTTTTATTTCCTTTTTCAATTTAGTCAGTTTTAGATTAGCTATACAAACTTTTAGGATGTCTTTCTCTTTCAGCATTTCTACCATTTATTCCCTAACAACTTAGCTCTAGTAGAATAATCTAGTAGTTAATTAATTTTTTGAATTGATTTGGATAGTTAAATAGTTAATTAAAATTGAATATTTGTATTATCATCAAAATTTAAAATTTTTATAAATTAAAAAACAAAATATAAATTTTATTTCAATATTCCCAACTAATTTTATTTCTCTTCACAGGTATTGAATGTAAAATAAAAACTAATAAAAAACAACAAAACTCTCCTTTATTTTTAATATTGAAATAAAATTATATTTTTCTTCTGAAATATTAATTCAGAAGTAGAACAAAAAAAGAGATTAAATTATAAAATTAATGTTTTAGAATTGAATAATTTTCGGGTAAAATTAAATAGAATGTATTTATTGTTTTAATATTCACACCCTTTTAAATAAGAAAAAACAACCCTTTTTTCCTCGAATATTAAAATAAAATACAATTCTTCTTTCAAAATTGACATATTCTCCTTTTGAGAATTTAATAGATAGAGATGTAAATAGGATTTTCAGAGTCCCATCATCATTTAGGTCCTCCGAGGCTCTCCGAGAGAAAGGGTTGGTTGGTCTTCGCTTCACAAAGTAAGAGTGATTAGGGCTCGTTGTTAGAATGTCTCACTTAGGTGTTGCATTTAATGTGCTGCAGAGATTTTCTTTCAGAGACGCAGCCCTCGACCACCGTGGGATTCATCATCAACTTGGTACCTTAGCTATTCATATGATTAGGGCTGAGATGTGCGTATTTGTCCTTGATTTAAGGGACTCTCTTTCGGTCGATCTTATTTAAAATAATCTAAAAAAGCACGTACATCTCTTATTTAATAGACTAGATTGCTTGTTAAATTCATACATAGCTTAAGAACATGGGGGGTCATGCGCCAATGCCAACGATTGAAAACAAAAATATCAAACACACATAATAGAATAATAATAAAAAAATAAAAAATAAAAAATAAAAATAAAACCAAATATATTTAAAGCACCTCTGACAGACCGATTCAACGTTTTGATTTCTCTGAGCAAATAACAAATCTCCACATATAAATTAAACAAATATTAAAGATAATGAATAATAATACATAAATCCTTGAAAAACAAAAATCATTATATAAAATTAAAAAAAAATTACCTTCTGCAAATTAATCATAATTATCATTATTATTATTATTATTTTTTTTTTCAATAGAAAATGATAAAAATAAATAGATATTTATTCATAGTAAAATATTTTAGATTCCAAAATTCGGCCCATAATTTCAAATTCAAATTTAAAACTTTTTATTAATTATGTTTTAAAAACTTTATTGTTAAAAAAAAATTCTTGACTTTCAAATATTATTAAAATTTAAATATAAAATATAATAATATGTGGATATATAGGTAAATGAAATTTTTCATAATTAATTAAAAAATGTAAATATTAAATTTCAAATGTTTAAATAATTTTTTTTTTTATTTTAATTATAAAAGAGTAATTTTAAATAATAAATTGTTATAATAAAGTAAACATTCACTATTGATAAAATACTAACAATATAATTGCTTTGAGGATTCATTATCGCGTGGATTGAAGTCTGTCGCCCGGAGCCTGCAGGCTTTCCTCGTGAGTCCATTAGAGGGAAGATCATGCTCAGTGTTTTCCATCTTGGGCCTCTGCTGGACAATCATGATCATTTAGATTTTAAGCTTATCTCTCAGGTTTCCCTCTAATATTAGCTAGTTCGCTCTAGTTAGGTCCTTAATGGTGCATGTGTTAGCTGTAGAGTCCAGCAGAGAGCTAATATCGAACTCACTGTCTTGTTCTCTCCACGAACGAACCACGAGGGGAGTCGACCAGACCGGAATCATCGGTTGAGGTCCAGGTCTCCTCTAATCTTAAGATGCGATGCGATTTCGGGAGATCGATTAGATCTCACACAATATAGCCAGTGAAAAAGGGTTCGATGCTAGATTTTGCCCGGCGAATGACTCCAGGAGGAGTGCCTTTTATTTCCGGATCTGCCCGGAACACGTGCATAGACTTCAGGAAATTTTTGGGCGGTGACTGACAGAAAGATCCTCTACCTTTGTAAACTCATTTGTACATCTCTCTGACAGTCAATGCTGTTGCGCTTTCGGATCTAGGGACGGAATATCCAGACAGACAACCAACAAAAGATCATAAGATCGTCTACTGTGGGTATTCCCCGAAGAGGCTCTCCTGTTGCTAGGGACTGTGCGATGCGTTACCCGCCTTGGTTTCGGTCGCCTCACAATTAAACTGCCCTTTTCGTCTCTCATACCTATACAGGTACAGGCTAGGTAGGATCTCTTTCAGGAGCCCTGTTTTCATTTAATGGGGTCTAAAGAATCAAACTTTCTTTTCATTGGCCGGTTCTCGCGGTGCGCGGTTTCCGACTCCAAAAGTCCAAATCTTTCGTTTTAAAATTGAAATTATGAGAATTTCATTTGAAGCGGTTGACCCTTGGACTTCGCGATTTTATTTGAGAACAAATCCAAACCAGATTTCTTTGTAATCAAATGATGAGATATTTGATTCAAAGCAATTATGCCATTTGGATCATCGTAGAGGCAAACATATATTTTTGATTTACTTTTGTTGCCTCTAGTTGTCTACTTCTATTTACAAGGATTTTCCTTTGTAAATGGAAGTGTAAACTAATATTTTTTGAGCTATGTCTTAGATCCCAGAATGTCTCTTCAGCCTGGTCTACTTTGGATAGCCACCAACTTAAGACTTATCTACTCTAGGGATACCGAGTTTCTACATGGTAAATATAAAGGTTTTTATTTTATAAATAAATAAAGGAAAATCTTGATTTAATAATTTATTTTCATCAAAAAGATAAAAAAAAAAATACCTAAGTAGGTATATATCTATTTGGATCACCATTAGATTTTGTCATTCCAGAGAATAAGTCACGATAAAAGAAGTTCCAAAAGTACTCATCTAAATTATTTTGGATAAAAAAAACCTATTTTTATTTCGAAATTTTTCTTTATTTATATTTACTATTCTTCACATAGTAGTAATTTATTTTAAATTTTCTAAAATTTTGATGGTAATTAAAAATACACTTTTTTCACTCCCTCGCAAGAGAGAACATTTCTCCAATTTTAATAGTGAAATAAAAATTCATTTCCCTATAGTTATTTTAATACCATTAATTTATTAAGATAACTTGATTTTTTTAAGATTATCTAATTTTGATAGTGAAATAAAATCTCATTTCCCTATAGTTATTTTAATATAATTAATTTATTAAGATAACATGATTTTTTTCTATTACCGACAATACTCATTAGATTTTGGGCTTTCTAGCTTATAGATCTTCCGGTTAAAAAATTCAAAATTATTCAAAAAATTTTTAAATAATTTTTTGAGATTTTTATTGATTCTACTATTGTAAAAAAATAAACAATCGAACAGGTGTGTTTCACTTAATGAAAAACCGGAATCCAGGCTTTGAAATTTTATCGGGTTTTTTAATTGACACATAAACCAGCTGCTAAGGAGAGTGTTTCAAAATTTTAGATTTTAAATTATTTTTAAACTCCCACGTATTTATTTAACGTATTGCTTAAGCACGGCCAATCACTGACCTCCATTTGATCTCTTTAGCCAATCAGAGAGATCACGCGTCGACGTCGTTGTTAAACGTTTTATAATAATATCTATAAAGAATAGAGAGCATGAGTAGGTACTTGAACGTTTTCCTTATCACTTTTAAATTCGGAAATAAATGCACGGCCAATCACTGACCTCCATTCGATCTCTTTAGCCAATCAGAGAGATCACGCGTCGACGTCGTTGTTAAGCGTTTTATAATAATATCTATAAAGAATAGAGAGCATGAGTAGGTACTTGAACGCTTTCTTTATCACTTTTAAATTCGGAAATAAATTCAATATTCTTGTTTAGACTTGTCATTAATTAACTTTTATATAAAATATGTAATTAATCCACTTAGATTGGAGCATCCAATTTCAATTAAATCTTTTGTACGTAAACAAAAGGATTAAAATTACTAAAGTAAACATCTCCTTGTATTTATATATCGTTGTTTTTGATTTAATATAATTTCGTGTCAATTTGAACCGGGTGGAATAATATCTATATATAAAAAAAAATAGCAACAAAAAAAATTACAAGCAGACCGCAGAGGACTCAACAGGAACATGAAATGCTAACAAATTGTTTAAATACGCGGATGGTTTAGTTTAATTTAATGAACGCCATTAAAACCAAACATGAAAAATAATAATAAAAAAAAAAGTATAAAATAAAATTAACAAAAAAAAAAAAACAACAACAACTAGATATAAATTACTTTTTTTGTTGTTAGCATGTGAACTAAAACATCAACAACAAATCATAAATTGAACACTTCCGAACTTTTGCTTAATACATTTCGTAAAGCAAGAAAACAATTCAGAAGGGGGAATTCAAATATTTCTCAAAAAACTAATTAATATTAACCAATATTTTCTATTTATTTATTTTTTATTTTTTTATAAATCATTCATTTATCATTTACTGAAACAATGAAAATTTTTTTTATAATAAATTGATGATGGGGATTCATTAATTTGATTGATTATCGGTGTATCGATAAATATATAATTGACGTTAGGGATTGTATGTTTTGAATTCAATAAAAATTTATTAATTTGGTACTTTTTAAGTAGTTGAATATAAAAAACAAGCATTTAGTTCTATAAAGTAATGAAAATTTAAAAAATTTTAAAAAAATTCAAAAAATTTTGCGAAAACTACCTAGAATTTGTATATTTTTAAAATCTTTTAAATTTTTTGTAAATTTTCATTACTTTATTAAAATATGTTTCACCAAGAACCTACACCATTCTCTCTTAATAAAATTTAGTTATATATTTAGAAAATTTTAATATTTAAAATAAAGTAGCAACCTATATTATTTAGAAAATTTTAAAGAAAATGTATTACATATAATATTGTTTTAATATATCAATGAATGGTTTCTTAAAATGAGGCTACTTTCTATTTAGAGAAATTAAAAATAAATTATATTAGAATCTGTAATGGCTTAAGGAATTATTTAGCCAAAGCAAGGATGCACCGGGTACAATAAAACTCCCAGAATAAAGACGTTTCGGCCTGAATTAATCGGGCCATCTTCAGTTTATTGGGATTTATATGTTATACATATTACCATGTACATGTAATTTTTCTGGTTTTGTCAACAATAAGAAATTTAACTTCATATATTTAGTGTTGTACTGGAGCCCAAGATTCAGAGACTCATCACCCAATAAACAGAAGATGGCCCAATAAATTCAGGCCGAAACGTTTTTATTCTGGGAGTTTTATTGTACCCGGTGCATCCATGCTTTGGCTGAACAGCCACGATCTCCAACAAAATTTATATTAGAATATTCATTTTCTTGCAAGAAATCCTTAAAAGACGATTCATAAACGATTTTTTCGTTAATATGATATTTTTAAAATGACATTTAAGGGTGAATATTATTGTTTTTTTTTAATATTCAATAAATTTCCATGACATATGATGCTTGTTAAAAACTTCTAAACACAACACAGTTCGTCGAAGTTTCCACTATAAAATCAACTCCTTTTGATATAAATAAATTCTTTATGACCTGAAAACAGATTTACGAGAATATTAAGCTCTCAACTTAATAGCTAGTTTCTATTTTTTTTCTTCATTCGTTCTAAGTTCAACAATTATAAATTTCCCTTCACAATCCTACGAAACTACTTGTTCTTTAACAAGTTACAATAATTTTCTTTCCCTAAAAAGTTTTGAAAGCTAATCTCAAGTCACGTTGGAAAAAGACTAAGAAAGGTTTTCGAGTGTGCGTTTGGAGTTGGAGTAGGAACCAAAATGACGTCAACATAGAAAATGGCAGGAGGGAAAACTTAAAAGGCCTATAATACAACGACGAAGTAGCGCAAAGAAAGAGAACGAATGAAATAAGTTGTGCGATGAGTGAATAAGGCTTGGGGGACGGAAGACGTGGGGGGGTTCCCCGTTTTTAATCAGAGCACACTGACACCCCCCCACTCATTTTACCACCGAGTCGTAATTGCTCCAACTCCCAGCCCCTTATTTCTTTCCTTACTTCCTTCACTTTGTCTTTAAAATGCCTAGTATTTGAACCCCCAGTACTTTAACCCCCTCCCGTCCCATCTCTTGGCGTCTATTAAAAGCAACATGCTCTACACTTATTCACGCCCCTTACTTTTTGGGGTGAGACAATTTATTTTTAAGGGCAACGGGAAAACCAACTTCTTAATTTCTTTCGTTTCATCTTTCTTTTTTTTTTTTTTGGATGGAACAAATTTTAAAGAATCTCGTCGTTATTGTTCCAACAAAAAAAAGTTTAATAGATATTTTTCTTGAAGAAAAATTGATTTAAAATTGTTTATGTGGATATAAATGAAATGCTTCTGGTTTAATCTCATCTACTTTTAAATATCAATTGAAAGATGACAAATTAATAATCACAGTCTAATTCTTAAATTTTAAAATAATATTGATGAAAAACATATAGGGGGGCATTAGGGACATCTATTCAGCAGTTAAATGTAAAATTAATACCTATTTGAAGCAGCCAGAAGAGCTCTTTAATAGGGATAATAATAATAATAATAATGACACGTGAGAACTCGTCAGAAGGCCGCATTATTGGGAACTGCGAATATTGTTCGACAATTTTTGAGTCTCCAGTGAACAGCCCGGGTGATTGTCAATAAAGCCGGACTTATATTACATTCCTTTGTAATTATTTATATTTTGCAGTAAAAACGGTTCTTACTAGTTAAAACGCGTTTCACCGAATACCTTTGTGGCAACTAGAATTTACTGATATTGGTTAAGTTTGGTCCAAAGATCTAGAATCTTCATTTTTGACTAAAATTACACCCTCTACAACTTTGCTTCTAATTTTTGACATTTTCGTTGAAAATTTTTTGAAAATAAACACCCAAAATGAGGCGGAAGGTCAACTTCCTATGTTTAATAATTAAAAATTGGAAAATATTCTTTCAAAAATAGAGAAGAAAAAAAACTTCTAGCACGATGTATGATAGTTGAGGAAAGTGAAGGTGAAAAATTTTAATGAATAGTGTGAATCGAAACTATACCAATGTATGAAGAGGTATTTTTGCCTTGAATTTAATGTAAAGTTGTTATATATATTTTCCCAAGTCTTCTATGTGTAAATTGGGAAAAATACTCTTATGGGAAAAAAATGTTTTTTAATATCTATTAAAAAACTCCTCTATGGATTGTTGATTTTTCTTTAATAATCATTTTTTTCATGGTTTAGGCTCATCAGCCTCTACAGATTTAGAAAATGATTAAGAATTAAATACATTTTTATGAATAAATATAATTATTTTATTAGAAAAAATCAAAATTCGTTTAATTATACATAAAAAATGTAGAAATAAATTTTCCTTTGGTTAATAAAACAATTTAAATCATTGATATCTAAATGGAAAATATTTTCCGAAATGTTTACTTTTTTAATTTTGATTAAAAAAAATGTATGAATGTTTCTATAAAATAATTAAACTTATTCTTAAACATTTCATAATTAAAAAATATTATATTATAATATAAAGTTTTTAAAAGATGAATTACCTGGAATCGTCGCATATCTCTCGGATTGCCGGCATTTTTCAAACAATTCTGGTTGCATTTTAGGAAAAATTTTAGAAAGAACCTGAAACAGAAGAAATTTTACATTTAATTTGATTTTCCTATTTTATTTGAATAAAAAATTAAAATTAAAAACAAGATAAACAGCAACATTTCACACATAATATAAGTCTTGTTCCACAAAGATCGGGTTATGAAACATTTATTTCGTACTCTTTTTTCTCCTATTAAAATTAAAATTAATACAAACTTTCAGTAAACATAGAACCACTAAATTTAAGACAAATAATAATAATAATAAAAGATCTCCAAATGAGTCAATTTTAACATTGAAAATACACTAATAAACACTTTACCAAATAGAAATTAAAAATTCGAATTCAAATAATATTTTCTAAATGAATTTTCGGGATTCTTTTAATTTTACAAGAAATCTCTAGATACGATTATTATGTACTTTTTTTATGAAACTAAGAGATTCCCTATTATAATAATTAGAACTGTTTCAATATTTAACATGATACAAATATCATATATCCAATATCCAATTGGTGATTGACCCCATGAGAAATAATAGATAAATATTTTTAATTTAAAAGACTGATGAAGAAGGCCAAGCCTTCAAAACGATAGTCTCAAACAAATAAATTATACATAGTATATATGTTGCAGTAAAAGCCCGTTTTAGTAAGAACGCGTTCTTACTCGTTAAAACGCGTTTCACTGAATACCTTTGTAGCAGCTAGAGTTTACTGCTGTTGGTTGAGTTTGGTTCAAAGGTCTAGAATCTTCATTTTTGACTTTCCGCCTCATTTTATGTGATTATTTTCAAAAAATTTTAGACGAAAATGTCAAAAATTAAAAGCGAAATTGTAGGGGATGTAATTTTGGAGATTTTCGATTAAAATTTTTTGAAAATAATCACTCAAAATTAGACGGAAGGTAAAAATTAAGATTCTAGATCTTTGGACCAAACTCAACCAACATCAGTAAACTCTAGTTGCTACAAAAGTATTCAGTGAAACGCGTTCTTACTAAAAAACTGGTTTTTACTGCAACATATACATATTTATATTTGATATATATGTGTGTATGTTTATTTGTATCAAGCAGAGGACAACCTCTTTATGAAAAATTATTCATCCGCTGAAGTATTTCTTCATCTCGAAATTACTAGCATCAATAAACTCTACCAAAACTTTGGTAAATAGTTTGAGAAATTAATGTTTTGGGATTAGAACACACTATCTAAAAATCTATTTAAATAAAAGATTTGTTTTTTATTTATTTATTTTTTTATTTTTTGGTCCATTTTAACATCCGACATAATTCGATCTTCTATTTCTGGTTTGTAGTGGAGGGTAGTGGGCGAAGAAGGGTAACTTTCGTGGGTGGAGTTTAGTTATAATAAGCTTACAAGAAATAGGGCTGGCTGGCTGGCTGTTTAGTTTATTCTCCCTTAGGCTACTATTTTTATTCCTGACTCCACTTCAACCTCAACAAATCTCCCCTCGATACCGAAAAGGGCGGAGTTTCTCTCTTGCAAGACTCTGTACTGAATAACCATGTGACATTCATACTCTCGCTCTTTTATCAGAGTGCAAAAAAGATGGACTCCTCGTAAGCCCTCCATTTAATCGAGATCAAAGAATTTCCTTTGAAAATACAAACCCAAGTGAAATGATTATTAATAAGAGGGGCTGACCAAAACAAAAATGATGCAAATTTTATGGAATTTAAATAAAGGTTTTATGTATATTGAACTGAATCTTTTGAATGAGTTCAATCCACAAATTTTTTATTTTCATTGAAGTATAGGAAGATTAGCCTTTGCAGAAATGAACATTTTGAAGTTGCCTAATTCCATTCAGATCAATTTGACTTTCACTTTTTGAAAATCAATTGGAAGAATATGATAACTTTTAGTAGTTATCACATAAAATATGTCTCACGAGCTGAAAAATTCCTTGTTTTATCTGTTTGTCTATAGCAGTGTTCTTCAACCTGTGTTCCCCGGAACCATAGGGTTTCACTCAAAAGCTTTAGGGGTTCCGTGAGTTAAGGTAGTTCTTTAACAAATGCAAAAATTCAAGAAGTCTTCGAAACTTGGAATATAAATTATTAAAATCATAATAAACAGACTGTTAAAATTTGAAGACGATTTACAACACCAAACATGAAATAATTCCAATTAAAAATGAAATTTTTTACATATGGTAGATTAATGTGAAATAAATGACCTAGAATCCTTAACTCATAGTAAATCAATATTAAATATAATATTTATTTACTCTTATCTTTATTAAAGATGTTTCACCTTGTACCAACACCACAATCTCTACTAATTATATGGTAGATTGGGAAAGGGTGGCAAAATGATCATTATTTTATTTTTTTTCCATTGTAGGACTTTCACCATCTTGATGAAAAATCAATATTTGTTAGAATAATATATTCGTTTACTTCGTAGTTTTGATAAAAAAAAAAAAAAAAACATATTTGGGCGATTATTTTTAGTGGAGGGGATATAAGAACAATGGCTTGGAAACGATCCATTCATAAAGAGGATATAGTAGTGTGCGAAGTACAGTCAGGTTAAAAAAACATAACCTAAAATTTAACACTGTTGATATGTATAGAGTGGTTCATCATCATCATTGAGTATACAGTCCTAAGACTGGTTTGATGCAAC
>JALMQS010000673.1:179011-242741 GCA_024734495.1 Forficula auricularia
TATATATTGAAGGAGACAATAAAAGAGTGTGTCTTCTGCTGGAATTATAAATTTTATTTATTTATAACGAGACTATAGTTTCGAGGGCTTTGCCCTCTTCATCAGTCTATTACAATGGATTCACAAGAATTAATTTATGAATGAAAGGTTAAAATATTTCATTTTGTTAAAAAAAAATTTTCAATTTACATTTTTTATGTTCTCCACAACACTTATAGCATTTTTTTCTTAATTTTCTCTGCGTATTTCCTTCCTAAAATGTGTGAACTCTAATGAATTCTACCTTGGGACGGGCGAAATACCATTTATTTATAAAAAATTCATTGAGCAAGTGTCGAGTTAAACTTGTGGCTCCCATAACCAATTTATTTCTAAATTTCCAAAGTAAATAAATTCGAATATAGGTAGATGTATATACCATATATCTATAGGGAGAGTCTGTGATAGCCTACGTTACCCCACTCCTCGCTATAGGGTATACGTGTCTGATTGGCCTGGTTAGGTTCGGGATGCCAGCATTCCTCCCTCGGGAACATGCGCTACAATGTGCAAGTGAGCCAAAAGGGAGAGGCAAGTCCTCTCCAAGTCATCCACTCCATTAACTATCCACTTGAGTCTCATCAAGAGCCGAAACAGACTAATCGGATCACAACTTGAAAGCCTATTCTAATCAATCGATTAAACCGATTTCAATTCAACCAAACAATAACCGTATAATTTTATTATTAAACAACAAAAAGGAAAAATCTTAATAAATATGCTATAGCAGTGTTTCCCAAACTATGATTCGCGGTTGTAGCGTTCCGCAGGAAGAAATACCGGTCCTCAAAAATATTAGCTTGGGCGCGTTCATCATAAGGCTTCATAAAGCGTACGTTATGGAAAACTATGATTGATGTAATTTATGTGAGAAAACAGTCCGATTTTTATTACCTTTCGTTAAAAGTATAATTGCTAAGCTAGGTACTTTAGTTTTCTTAAAAAATGGTATAGTAACAGAGTGGATGTCGAGCCAGATTTGAGAATAAAATTAACTTCTTTTCCTTCTAATTTAGAATTATTATGTGATAAGTAACAACATCATCTTTTACAGCAACCACGCAAAAAATATATCTTCATTCGCATTCTTAAATTTTCATTTTCTTAGATAAATAAATAGTTTTTTTTCTTTACTTATAATTTGCAGTTGGCTCGAGTTTAATAAACTGTAAAATTTAATTAAACCCATTTATTTAATATTTATTATTTGATTGACAAATGCGTCACATATAACACGCCAATAATGATTCATCTTTACAGCTAAGTCTGGTAATTTACTTGTATGGACGATATGAACACCCATGCGATCAAAAAGTTTTTGGACATTGTGAAACATGAATAAATATTTAAAATATTGTTGGAGATCGTGGCTGTGATAAATTTGTAGTGGGTTGAAGGAGTTATTCAGTCAAAGCAAGGATGCACAGAGTCCAATAAAATTACCAAAATAAAGACGTTTCGGCCTGAATTTATCGGGCCATCTTCAGTTTATTTGGAATTATACACATATTACCATAAGTACATGTGATTGTTCTTGGTTTTGTCAACAATAAGAAATTTAACTTCATATATTTAGTGTTGTGCTGAATCTCTGAATCTTGGGCTCCAACACGAAATATATCAAGTTAAATTTCTTATTGTTGACAAAACCAGGAACAATCACATGTACTTATGATAATATGTGCATAATTCCCAATAAACTGAAGATGGCCCGATAAATTCAAGCCGAAACGTTTTTATTCTGTAAATTTTATTGGACCCAGTGCATCCTTGCTTTCGCTGAATAACTCCTTTACCCCACCACAATATTTAAAATAATTTAAAATATAACGTTTTCATTTTTTTGTTTTAGCTTTAAAAGTTCAAGATATTTTTATTTAGTTTCTTTTCATTGTACCCACAATTTTTTCCCCGGTGGTTATTATTGTTACTTATCTTATAAATTATATTTTGTTATATGTATTAGGATGGGCTGAGAAAAAATATTACAGAAAATACTGGTCCCCAGTTGGGAGAGGTTTGGGAAAATCTCTAAAAAATAATAATATATCATTGGTGAGCTTTCCGCCTGGAAGTTATGCATTCAATTTGTCTTCTTAGGTTAGCAGGTTGTTGATAATTGGGCGTTCCTGTTTTTACTTCATTCCTTCTTCTTATCGTTAATATTAATACAACTTATATATGTACTAACTTAGTTGATATATTGTATCTAAAATATATAGTGGAAGCGGTTTAGTAGTTATTGTATATTATCTAGGAGTATTATTGACCATGTGAGTAAAAAAGTTCATTTAAATATGTGTCCTATTTATCCTAAATATTGTAGTTGGAATTTAATTAATATTATTTAACTAAATTCTTTTCGTTATACATTATGCCAATAGAACATAATCAATCATATAAGCTGACGCATGCAAAATTACGGTTCGATTATAACGCAAGGCTGGTTCATATTAAGGGATGCTGACCCTCTCGGATTGGCTTGGATCGTCTAGCTCTAGTATTTGAGCGAGAATTTAGAGGTCCTCGGGGCTGTTTTGAGCAGAACCTACATTATTCTGGGACTCTACACACATTCTGTAGAACAGGGAATTGAGATTTCAAAAATCCTATTGTTGACCCCAATTGTTTATGTCAGTTTTTCAAATCAAATACTACCTTTTAATAATTATATTTGGATATATTTTAAATATAATTATTATCTTTCCACACGAAAAATAACAAAAGCTTAACTGTTGAAATGAACTTGTTAAATAATTCACGCGGCAAATGATTTCGTTAAGGAATGCAAATAGCTAAGTCTTTCAATGTTCCCAATGCTTATCGCCTTTAAAACAAGATAAATGATTTATTAAGTTGCATAATTAGTATCCGAGAGGGGCTGAGTTGAGTGATCTTTCCCTCTTAACGAACAAACATGTAGATAGAATGAGAAATTGTGTGTACGTGAGTGTGGAAGGCTGTGTGCATGTGTGTGTGAGTGTGTATGTGTGGGTAGGTGGATACCAGCCATCCAGGGAGAGAGAAAGCGTCTTAACATGTCTAATGGGCATGAAGGTCATTCTGAATAATGGATAAACCTCCACGAGAAGGGAGGTTCTTCTGACGAACTGAACCCGTTTATTAATTGATCAGTTAAGTGAAGACAGACAGACTGACAGACAGGAGAGCGACCACGGTCGGCTAGGAAAGATCAATCAAGATTGATTTCGAATTTATAGAAAATGAAATATAAAAACTTTTTGAAATAAAATAAATCAATTGATAATAATTTCATATACCTAACTATTTACTATAGCCCAGGCAAATTAGACCGAAAAAAGGACGCCAAGCTGTAAATAATTTTAATTGACATTAGGCATCTCAAATAGAGTTATATGAGTTTGCGACGGTTTCTGGATGGTGCTAAATTTTTGAGGGCTTAAAATTCAAGAAAATTTTGGACTTTTTTCAGATTTTCGCTTATATCTCGAAAATTATGCGTCCTACAGAAAATTTTACTCTCCCCAAAATGAAAGACCATAATCACACATGAATCAAGTTTCTAGGATGAGTGGTTTTTATTTTATGAAGGAAAACTGCATTTTTTTTTTCAAAAACTTCAACCTCATTCGGGTTCGGGTTACAATTACCCAATTAAGATAAAACTCATTTTTTAGCCAATTGGCAACTATTAGGGGTCAGCACAGCAAAATTTCGAAAATTGACCACCTAAAAGGTCATAATTCACATTTCCGCCAAATTGATAAAAATTGCCTATATTTGACGATCGATTGTGCCTAAACAGGTGAACCGATTTTAAATTTTAAGTAGATTATTCGACGCGGAATTTTATGATTTTTTATTTTGATAATGGTAAAATTTTATGTAGGACATATCGTTTTTAAGTTATAAGGGAAAATCTGAAAAAAGTCTAAAATTTTCGTGGTTTTTAGGCCCTTAAAAATTTAGCAAAAGCCAGAAACCGTCTCAAACTCATATAACTCTTATTTGGGATGCCTAACGTCGATTAAATTTATTTCCATCTTGTGCATATTTTTTATTGGCCAACAGAAGTCCAATTTTCCCGGACTACTATTAATTTTGGTAAAAAAATACTTTATAATTTCTTATTAATTAATATTTTAGTTCATATTGGTCTTTTTTTATATATTTACGCGATTGGGTGTCGAGTAAAAATTTATCTGGCGAAAACGAGTGAAAAAAGTTTAAAAAAAAGCTCTGTTAAAGATGACGTTTATTACATTACCAATGAGGTGAATATCTATCTTCTGACATGTAATAAAAATCATTCATAACAGCTTGAATACAGTATAAGATAATTTTGTGATTTTTTCCAAAAACTTTATTCGAATGTAAAAATATCATTCAAAGTATAAAGATATTTTTTTTTTTAATATTTATTTTCATATGTGTATTTTATTTAGTATGTATAGAATGAATTTGTTCGTATCAAGTTTAAACAAGCTCAGACTTGTTTAATCGAAATGGAATAAATTTTTCACATGAATACTTTTAAGATTTCCCTTTTAACTACTGGGAATTTGTACAATAACTACTCATTTTTCCAGGGTTCAGAGTCCACTCTTCACTACCAACCCATCCGCCCTTGTCCCGTGGAGCTGTGAACCCGTCAATCCAAACGGCGCTATTAAGGAAGGACCCTCATCAGTGAACTGTCCAATTGTTTCGCCTGGATCCACGCGTCTTCCAGGTGAGATTTTTTCTATTTTTTTTAATTACTCGATATGTCCGGGAAGTAGGATTTGAAAGATTTTTAACTAGGTTACAGGCTAGTTTGTTGACCTATGGTTAACTTGTGTGGGGATCAAAATAAGTGAGAGATGCTGTCATTTTAGGCTGCAGTTTTGAGTGGTGACCTGGTGACAGTTATTTGATTTAGCTGGTAGTCAAAGACATTCGTGAAATTGACCCAAGGTTGACCGTGATCAGTTAACCCATATTTAATGGACTTTCGAGTCACCCCTAAAGTATCATTAAAGGGAGACTAATCAGGTGGAAAATGACATGTATTGGATTCAAAGAACTTCAAACTGATATGATGTTTGATTTCCGCAAATTCTACAGATGGTCTTTGGAGGAGGTAACTTTGACAGAATTTGAGCTGTGCTACTAATAATTTTCGGACTTTTATTTTTCGAAATATCAGGATCGTGCTGGAAGCATACAGAAAGTTTGAAATAAAAAAGGCCTTTAGTTCCAAAACTGAATTTTATTAATCAAATAGGTATTATTACTTAATTTCGAAGAGTCTTATTAAATCTAGAAAATTCAGAATTATCAAGAAAAATAAAGTTTACAATATAATAAAATAAAATTCTTCAATATTAACTGAATCTCGGCAAAACAAAAACTTTTCAATTAAGTGAAGATGTAATATTATACTCGTATTTATTATTGTATTGTATGTTGAGCTTTTTTTATGTATTTGCTCTTGGGTGCTCTGGAAGGTACGTTTCTTAAAATTTCTGTTTACACATCTATAAGAATAAAAGGGTTTTAATATGAAATCCCCTCTTTAATTATTATAATCATAATTCATTTAATAAGATCTCACTATATAAGCGTTGAAATGGATCTTAATAAATGTTAGAGCTATTAGATTAGTATGAAATTAATAATTAAAGTATATCACTTTTAATATTTTGTTAAGTAAATTTAATTTTCAATTAAGTTGTTGCAAAATGACATTCAGCCTCTTTCCAACCCTTCTTTGGAAGAGTTCTACTTAAAATTCGATTAAAATTCATCCAATTTTATAGGCGGATTCAATTACAGTGAAGTTTCGTAAATAGACCTAATATAATATTAAGAAAAGTTTCGTTGAGTAATTCAAAGTATAAAATTTTCTTTTTGGAAATATTAATGCCATAATCTCAATCCAAATAGAAGTAAATTGTGGATTCACATCCTTGGGTTACTAAAATGCAATTATAATTAGATTGCGATTGATTGTAATTTTGATTTTTTACAAATTGTTTTATAATTATTAAAAGAATAATTTTCGTTTTTAAAAACTTCAGACATGGTATCGACACCAATAAGGTCTGGTCCTTAACCAGAATTATGTTAAACTTTTTTAAATTTATTTCACTTTAAAATGGCAATGTGAGAGATACAAAGTGTCCATTTTTTGTGTGATTTTTGTTGCTTTCGGCTTTCAGTAATGGCTTAAGCTAAATTTAGGGTAACTTTTAAGGAGTTAGGTGTTGTTCTAGGTGAAACATTTTAATATAATAATAAAACTAGAGCAGGATGCAAGGTAGGTTTCACAAAAAAAGAAATAAAACAAAATTGAGTTTTGAATTCGATATATTTCGGGGGTGAGCCCATCATCAGGAGTCAGAGAAGAGTTTTCTCTGACTCCTGATGATGGGCTCACCCCCGAAATATATCGAATTCAAAACTCAATTTTGTTTTATTTCTTTTTTTGTGAAACCTACCTCGCATCTTGCTCAAGTTTTATTACTACTTTAGGGGTTGCACCTTCTTTATCAAACTCCTTCATATATCAATGTCATAAAAAAAAGCTGTCCACCTCAGCTTACACCAATCTTGTGGGAGTCATTTTAGCCGTATCTGAAAACGACTAACATTTCAAAACATTGTCTCTTCTGATAAGATCTCACCAAAAAATACCTAAGCTAGGTGATTACTTCCAGCCGAAACACTTGAACAAATTAACAAACTCCCCTAAGACTAAACTCAACAAATGAAGAAGGGGTATTTATAACAGTACAGTAGATTTAGTGATTTCAGGTGGTTGATTGCCAATGATGATACCTCTACACCCCTTAATGCTCTCGTAGGGCAGAAAGCAGCGAAAGAAGAAGAGGGTGAATGATGGCAAACCAACCCCCGAAGATCAAAGCGCATGCGTTCTTCAGTAGCAGACACTCGGTCTCTCTTTTGCGCTTCCACCCCCACGCCTCGTTCATTCATCTACTCTGGTAGTTAGGGTGGCGTCAAATCGCGCACGTGGCGACCAACCGCCGGGTTCATGTCAATGTTTCCTCGTTTGTTTTAAATAGGCCAATTTGTTGCGATTTATTTTTTTGCGAACAAAAACCATTCTAGAACAGCCTTTTATCCATCACTTCGGATAACATAAATTAAATATAGTGTTTTGGGTTTAATATAGAGTGCCTGGAACACCGAGCGATGCTCGGTAACTTTTTGCCTCTAACTAGGTTAAGTTTCAAATTTCAAAGCTCTGCGACTTAACCAAGACGATATATGAATGATTAAAATATTTATTTTACAAAACTCCTAATTTACACCCTCTTCCTTTATTTCAACCGGATTAAAATCTATACACGATTAATAACTCATGTCACTTGATAAGTACACCAATTTTTAAAAAAATCGGTAGTGCATCTTTCATGTAAATGTCAACTTACGGTGTTCCGATTTCAGGCATATGTTTGCTGTAGCCCTTCTAGCCTATATCGAGCTTAAGTTTCGAATTTCGTAGCTCTGAGATTTATGGTAGGGAAATACATGGGGGAGGGGGGGGGTACATTCTTACGTAAGTAAACATCAACTTCCGGTACTTCTATTTTAGCCAAAATCTTGTGGTATTTCTTGTAGCCTCTAGATAGCTTAAGTTTCAAATTTCAAGCCTCTGCGACTTCCCGACGAGATATGAAAGATTAAAATATTTATTTTATAACATGAGTAATTTACACCCCCTTCCTTTATTCCAATTGAATTAAAAATTTGACTTGATAAGTACACCAATTTTTAGCGAAATCGTTAGCGCCGTTTTCGAGAAACCGATTCTATGTATATATACAAGAACTGCTCATTTAATAATAAGATAAGATAAACCAGCTGCGAAGCCCGTTTTTCGTGGGCCTCTTTCTGTCTAGGGGCCTACACACCCTGGGTATAAAGTTCTGGTACGCAGACTTCCGATTCTTCCTCGATTAGGGTTCATTTCACCGTGTTTTCTTTAACCAGGAATCTCTTACTTCTGAACGAAAAAAAAAACTACAGGTAGTTTTTAAAGTTTCAGAAAATAAAAAATACAATAAAATAGTTTCTTGGAAAAATAAATTCAAAACCCTCTCTAAATACATGAGAGGGTGAAATTCTCAAGACAATTATCTTGAATAATGGTAAAATGCAATAACTTTTGTTTAACTTAGAGGTTGATTTAAAAAAAATTGACAGATTTGACAGTTGGCTAAGTCACGGGGCCTGATGATATAATAGAATTATATATAGAGAAAGGTATATTATAAAATTTTACAAAAAAAAAAAATAATTAAAATAACTTTTATCTAATATTAATTTAAATTTTTGGATATTTGTCTAAAAAATAACATATATCAAAAAAATTACCTACATTTGACAAATTACGTTATTAATTGAATGAAGCTTTCGTCGGCGACGTCCATTAGGGCTTTATTATTAACTATATAGGTATATAGTATATTTTTATTTATCTACTAAATTTATTTATTTGCAAACAAAAATCTATAGACCCGCCTTTATCCACCATAAGTAAATTAAAGATTGTCTTTTGTGCTTAATATAAATAAGTATTTTTATAGATGAAGAAAATTTAATGTGGCTGTAGTTTAATTATATAAGATTAAAGAGTACAGGCAGCCAGAAAAAAGAAAAATATCTCCAAAGCTAACCTGACGTTTCAATTTAATTTTCAGGATTTGGGAATGTTATAACATGAAATATTCACGTATATGATTAGGTACTTATATTATCAATAAATTGTCCCAAAAACTTAATTGAAAAATAAATCGAAACGTCAGTTTTTGAGATATTTTTATTTTTTCTGTCTGTTTGAACCCTTTAATTCTATATAGAATTTTTATTTCTTTGGGGGAATTCACAAATAAAACAGGTTACCATCTTCAGATTTACCAACACCAAAAAATAAACTTAAACAAAGCTGATTATATTTATTTTTTGCGCCAGTCGAGCCAAACAAAGTAATCTGCTTTCTTTCTGAATTCGTTCTTAGTAATTCACCGGATGGCAGGGGTGTTGAATTAGCTCAAAAATTTTTATTTCTTTAATCTTGTCTAGAAACGCTTAAAAAGCTGAGACAATTAATTTTAAATATTATTTTTCCTCTTTGTCTTTGGGTCTGGAATACTCACGATAATTAAAGAACAAATATCCTAATAGATATTTCCAAAATACATATTAGATATTTGGGTGTCTTGTTTCTTAATTAATGAAAAATGCAGATATTTAAAAAAATAATGTAATCATTATATGAATGCTTCACTTGCCAAATCGATTAACTCAACTTTTGAATTTTATTAAATTTTAATGTCAAAGCACTTGATTGACCCCTAACTGAATATATTGTATATATTCCAAACAAATTTCTCCAATAAAATAAGTATTAACACCACTAAACGATACATTTTTTTGGCCATTGAATATTAAATAATGTAATAATGTACATTATTTCATCGCGTTTCTCCACTTTTGATTTTATGGAGTTGATCGATTTGGCAAGTGAACCATTCATATGGGAAACATTTTTTTAGCTAAGAGCTGAAATTTGGCACATTAGTTTGTATCAACAAGCTTCACCTTTATGCCAAATTCTAGATTAATATTTTAGCTGATAATGGAACCCAATATCACCAGGTACTATATGCATAAAAAACCTTTGAAAAGTTTACTTTTGTTCTCCAATTTATATGAATTAATATAATAATAGACATTCTTAATAGCATATTAAAATTATTTAATGGTTAATTTAGTATGGAAATGTTAGATTGATATTTCTTCTGTTTTATTATTCACATATAATAATCGAGTCGAAAAAGAAAGCCTATTGATATATAAATAATACAATTTTTAATGGATAACCGTTTTCTTTCTTCTAATAAAGTAGGGTTTAATAATAAATGCTAAGATCTAAATTGAAAGGAGTGGATAAGGGAGGTGTCAAAGAGCCTTAGGGTTTAGGGTCGGTCTGATCTAGTTGTCCTTTTCATTATAGTGAGGAGGCTTCTTGTTCCCTTTGGTTTCTGCTATTTGATTATCATGCACCCAAATTGGACAGACATTCAGATAGACAGTCAGGGAATATGGTTAGATAAATTCTATTTGGAACACGAAACGCTTTTAAAGAGAGCCTACGGCTAATTCTATTCGAGGGGCTCTTATGGACCATCTGTTGCAAGAATAATAATAATCCTAGAAAAGGAGAAGTCGAATAAATTGATCGAGAATCAAATTTCATTTACCCTTCTTATCAAAATAATTTTGTTAAGCTATTATCAAAGTTTATTAATATTAACTTTCCTACCTGAATTCTGGCTATTAGTTACTATTTTATAAGAACAATTCGATTTTCTGTGAGAATTTTTAATTTTTTTTTTTATTTATTTATTGTCACCGGGAACAAAGCCCATTTAGACATCACATCAGTAAAGTGTTAGTAGAGTTAGAGAGGGAGCCGAGTTTTAGCCGGTCGGAATTTTATGTGCTGGCAGGCTCGAACCCGGGTCTCCCGCTTCATCATCGTTGATGACGATGTTCAAGCGGGGCCAGCGCCTTAGCCAGCTCGGACAACCAGACTCCCCAACTTTTAAAGTTAGAAAGAGCAAAATTTAATCAATTTTTTTAATACCTTGTATTTTTGATGATTGGTGAAGGAAAATAAGGAGAAGTTTTTAAGTGTGACTTTTTTATGTATCAGCCAACGTTTCGTCGACTTTGCCGACTTCTTCATGGATTCAAATAGTCACGTCACACATTCGTCTAAATTTTCTTTTTACCTTCGTTACCATTGAAGAAATTTATGTTTTGTTTATGATGGTCTTCAATGATAACGAAGATAAAAAGAAAATTTAGACAAATATGTGACGTGACTATTTGAAGCCCTGAAGAAGTCAGCAAAGTCGACGAAACGTTGGCTGATAAATAAAAAAGTCACACATAAAAACTTGTCCTTATTTTTCTATTATAAACTTTCAAATTTGTTAATATATTTACTTCTGCTTAATATGTTTTTTGACAAAAAGATCTAATAAATTATTCAATTGTATGGATATGTTGCAGTAAAAACCCGTTTTTTAGTAAGAACGCGTTTCACTGAATACCTTTGTGGCAACTAGAGTTTACTGATGTTGGTTGAGTTTGGTTCAAAGGTCTAGAATCTTTATTTTTGACCCTAATCCTCATTTTGGGTGTTTTTCATAATTTTTTAAACCAAAATGTCAAAAATTAGAAGTAAAGTTGTAGAGGATGTAATTTTTGACATTTTCGTTTAAAATTTTTTAAAAATAAACACCCAAAATGAGGCCGAAAGTCAAAAATGAAGATTCTAGAACTTTGAACCAAACTCAACCAATATCAGTAAACTTTAGTTGCCACACAGGTATTCAGTGAACTAGTAAGAACCCGTTCTTACTAAAAACGGGTTTTTATTGCAACATATATAATTACAAACGAGGAAGTTCTTTAAAAAAATAAAAGACTATAGAACAGTGGTGCTTAAACTTTTTGAAGTCGCGGCCCCTTGGAATCCAAGTCATTATCTCACGGTTCCCCATTTTTTTTTTTTTAAATTTAGATTGGTTAAAAAACTATTTATAATTTTGAATTTCGTATATGCATACAGTTACTAGTCAATGCAAAATTTAAAATGCTTAAAAATAATTAACGCATGAAATCAATAGTCTATATTATAAGCAGTTGCAAATATATTATTATTTCAACATTTCAATACATTATCGAAATTTTATAATTATAATCCAAGTATTTAAACTTATTTCTTCTTCTTTAAGTGCCATATCAGGTCTCCCTGACGTTTTGGCTCCTCTCCACATATACCTGTGTTGAGTGTGTTTAGCTGTTTTTACACAGATATACGGGACTTACTTTTTAACGCCGGTTCCAAACGACTAGTTTGGAGAGGTTTCTAGGCAATTATACTCTTGGTAGGTTGCCATTGCTTTCCAAGAGGAAGCAACTGCAAATATTTGCCTAGTCTCGAACCAGCGTATTTCAGGCCAGCGGCCCGACACTCTAACCACTGACCCACAGTCGCCTCTAAACTTACTTAACAATATTAAATTATTTATTACATTTGCGATCTTCAAGACCCCCCTGCGGGTAATCCATGGCCGCGGCCCACTACTTTAAGAAGTATAGCTATAGAACACTATCAATGAAACTGCAAAAGATAGAACGTCTTTTCGTTTGTACACTTTAGAATCAGATGGTTAATATTGCCGATTTCGCCTCACTTAAATAAGGGTGTCCCGTATTTTCATTGAATATTGAAAAATTTATAATTTTTTCCTCAATTTTTCAATCTTTTTTTTAATGGGTAAATCTTTTGATATATTCATGATCAATAAATTTCCCCTCTTGTAATATAATTAAAATGATAATAGTAATTACCAATGATAGGCAGCAAGTGCAAATGCAGCTCGTTCCCGATAAAAACCTCCTATTTCCGATACGGATTTTTACTGCAAAAAACCTCCTATTTCCTATACAGGTTTTTACTGCAACAGATATAATTACAAACGAGGAAGTTCTTGAAAAAAATTAAAGACTATAGAACACTATCAATGAATCTGCAAAAGAGAGAACGTCTTTTAGTTTGTACAGTTTAGAATCATGTGTTTATTAATATCGCCGATTTCGCCCCAGTTACATATGGGATTGTCCCTTATTTTCACTGAATCTTGAAAATTTTTAAATTTTTTTCTCAATTTTTCAATCCTTTTTTTTAATGGGTAAATCTTTTGATATATTCATGATCAATAAATTTTCCCCCTTGGAATATAATTAAAATGATAATAATAATTACCACTGATAGGCAGCAAGTGCAAATGCAGCTCGTGCCCGATAAAAACCTCCTATTTCCATTGTTTATCATTCATCTCGATACGTCCGCCCCACGATGTCCCGATGTCCGTCCGATACGATAGATGCCCCAGGGGAGATTTGAGTCATCGACGGACGAGTCGCCCTTCCACCATGGTAACTTAGAACCCCCCGAAGGCATCCCTAATAAAGATCGAATACTAGAGATAATTAGAGTCGGAATATCCAATTTCGTCTATTATATATTTATATTCACAGATGGCATTTATTACTAAATTATTACGTCAGTGGCAAAATAATTTTCCAATTTCAATTATCTAACAAATGTTATTTTGTTCATTTGCATAACCTCGTCGAGGTTACTCATTAAATATCTTGACCAGTGGTCCGAATAATCAAAATGAGACATTTTAAAATATCCAGATACATTTGAATATAGTTATAATAAAATAATAGAAATATATTTTTAAATCACCATATTAAATTATTTTTTAGATTCTTTTGTTTGCTTAACTTAGTTTCTCTGTTTGTATATTTGGGTCAAATCTTATATTCTAATTTTGATTCCCTTCTTCGAAGCCATTTATCCATATTTGGTACTCGGGTTCAATTCCCTAGTGGCTGAATATAACCCTTCTGACAGATAATAAAATTTATTCATAAATGATTTGTCTCTACGTTTCCAAACATAAATGGATCCAAGCTCGGTTCGGTTAACCCTGAAATGTACTGAGTGATAACATAATCTCAATACTTTTATTGCCTAAATTTACTTTTAGATTGACTATTTTTTTTAATTAACTAAAAAAAATAAATTAAATTGAAAGTTTCTTTTTGCCAAGAGTAGCAGAATTTTTACAAATTAAAGGAGACAATAAAAGAGTATGTCTTCTGCTGGAATAATACATTTTTTAATTTATTTATAACGAGATTATAGTTTCGAGGGATTTGCCCTGTTCATCAGTTTATTACAATGGATTCACAGATAATGGACTGATAAATATATATTTAACAATCCCAAAATAAAAATAATTAAAAGTTTACTTAAAAAATGTATTTTTTTATAAAAATATAAATTTTAATAATTTTTTTTTTTTGGAGTCGGGTATCTAAGTCAGCTAACGCACTGGCCTCGCTTCGGCATAGATCGATTATGACTATGTTGGAGTGGAGGTCCGGGGTTCGATCCTGGCTGGCAAATAAAAGTTTATACCGGCTGAAAACTCGGCTCCCTCACTAACCCTACACTCTACTTATGTGCTGTCTAAATGGGCTTTGTTCCCGGTGACATTAAATAAAAAAAAAAAAAATATATTTTTTGAATAGGAATAATTAATATATTTTTCGACAATGATTGAACTGGTAGGTACTAGACCACAGCCCAACCGTGACACGTGACGGCTCAATCTCATTTACTGGCCCAGGAAAATAAAAATGTACATGAGCGCCAAAATTCGAATATAAGAGATTAATTTAAGCTTAGAGTTAATGCTGCAGCTCCATCTGCGGCTAGACACAAACCCCAACCGTGACGAGTGATGCGTGATGGCTCAATTCCAAGTGAGCAAGGCGCGCCAAAAGAAGTTATCACTTCAAAAAACATATATACATGATATAGAGATGAATATATTACGTGAAAGTAAAAAATATTGAATGGATCACGAGTCCGCCTGTGTCGTTTGACCCTCAAATGTACCTACTGAATATTAAGGTCGCCTCAATACTTTTATTGCTTAAATTTACTTTTAGATTGACTATTTTTTTCATAGAGTAAAAAAAACTTTTGACACTGTTGTTTCATTTATAATAAAAATATTTTTTCGTCTGTTTTATGGAAATAGGAGTTTCGATTTTATTTTTATAAATATGTATAGTGTAATGAAAATGGATGAATCATATTTTCAAGCGGATTTATGAATGAATAAGAATCAATTGAAGGAGGAAGGATAAGTGGGAAAAACAGCAAGGGGTTTAAAATAATTCCTTGATTCTGCATCTTATTACGTCGGCGAAGTAAATTCGTTATTTTGTCTGTCTCTCTCTTTTACTTGCTCATGGATCAAGAAGAAAAGGAGATGAGCTAAAGTTTAATTCAACTTTTCCCGTCCCATCCACCCTCGCGGAATTCTCTTCTCGTCTCGGTCTAATTTGTCTTCACACAATTTTCCCCTTAACATTCTTTCATTTTTATTTATTTTATTTTTTACGATATTTTTTTTTCTTTGGGCTTTAAATTTAATTCATTGTCTCACTCAGTTATTCCCCCTCTAATAGATTTAGTTGAAAATTTACTTTGAAAAAAATTATATTTTCTTTTATAAAATTTATTATCAAAATAAAAATTCTGATTCATGAAACTTTTTGACTTTTAAAATTAGGGGAAAAATTAAAAAAAAAGAAGATTTTTACACTAAGTAGGTACCGAGGGGTGAACCGCAATTGGAATTAGGTGTACACCGTCTTTGGAATTATTTGGAATTACTTTGGAATTCATTAGATAATCTATTGTCATCTACTTGGAAATGAAAGTGGAATTGGAAGTAGGTGTACACGATTTCAGGTCGCGGCTCACCCCTTGGTAGGTATTTAGTCGAGAGGTACATCAAATAGGGGCCCATGAAAACATAATTTACTCTTAGTCTAAGAACCCAACTTAGGTGTACACGATTTTAGGTCGCGGCTCACCCCTCGGTAGGTATTTAGTCGAGAGGTACATCAAATAGGGGCCCATGAAAACATAATTTACTCTAAGTTTAAGATCCCGACTTAGGTCGACCCTCACCTATCGAGTTTCCTAATGAAATTAATATTTTGATAATATATTGTATTAATAAACAAAACTTAATAGGGTCGACATCCAATTTTCCTGCATAGCTATTTTTATTAAAAAAATTAAAGTTGTTGATTTTATTACATAAATGTAGTTATCGAGTTTCAGGATAAATATATTACCAATCGAGAATAAAATATGTATATAAAATGCCAAAGTTGGGTCGCCATCTTTTTTCCCTGCATTAAGTCCAGGTAGACAGTGTATCAACAGGTAACTTCAAATTAGTATTTTGTAGTTATAGAGTTTCCTTTATGGTTATATATGAAAATGTAGATAATTTTATTGTGAATTAATTAATTAATTTATTTATTTTTATTTTATTTAACTTTCTATCAAAAATAGCTATGCAGGAAATTGGATGTCGACTCTATCAAGTTTTGTTTATTAATACATTATATTATCAAAATATTAATTTCATCAGGAAACTCGATAGGTGAAGGTCGAACTAAGTCGGGATTTTATAGTATCTATATAAATGTAAATTCATCAAAATTTATATAATGTATTCATCTATTTAATTTATTTTTTACAATCTCAATAGGTTGAAATACAAGCTGGAAAATAAAAATATTGAACATATTATTTTTAATGTGGAAATATTACTTGGTCATTCCTGATATCAAGCTTTTAATAAAGTGTAAATATTTCATTCCTTACCCTTAATTATCTGTAATATTAATTATTTATTGTTTATTAAATATTAGAAGAGCCCTTACAATTTCTAAAGTCATAATTATCTGTGATGATATTTATTTGTAATATATTTATTAGAAAAGGCCATTCATTTACCGCTTAATAATTACATCCGAATTCCGAGTCGTTGTAATGTTTATGTGTCCTTAAATCCTGTTCTAAAATAATAACCTATTATCAAATATTTTTAAATGAAATTTGATCGAAAAGCAACGCAGAAGAATGAAAATTATTTTAATTTATATGAAGATCATTTTCGCATTTTTAGAAACCTATGTTTAGGAGAATATTCCCTCATTTTTAAGGGTCATTAAACAAATTATTTTCTTTCTCCCAACTTCTTGTTTCCTTCAACAGTTCTTATTTTGGTGTTAAAGCTTGCCATCAAAATTATTTTACAATATATTCCATTGCTTTCTATCACCTCCTCTCCAAGAAAATACTTCTAAAATATATTTATTAAAAGAATTACTTTTATTTTTATATTAAACTAAAGTTATTATTATTATTTTTTTTATTATTTTTTTTATTATTAATTTTGATTTTAAAAATTCATTTCTTGAAGACGGCCTGGAAAATAAATATCAATGGAATTTGATTAAGTATTGATGAGATTTTAAATGAGTAATGTTTATAATTATATTTTTAACTTTCTAGTAAAAACAGTTCGGTGACCAAAAATTGCCAAATCACTAAAATATGCCCAAAGCACATAACTCAAGGTGAACGATTTAGGCTAAGATAGGCAACTCACTTTGATGAGTGCTCGCAGTCGGGAAGGCACCATTCAACTTGCTGTGAACTCCCTTAGCCACTGGTATCCAGCTCGGGCGTGAAGACCATTTCAAAGCGGTCAAGGAGATCTTAATCAAAGTATCACTTTTGACAATAATGAACATGTTTTCGATGTACTTATAAAGGTTTATGTATTTTATAGAACTGAATTTATGAATTCCCATGAATGATTTATAAATGGTAACATTATTAAAATAAAAATGAAAGTTCATTAGCTAATATACCGAGATATTTTATTTAATGATATAAATGAATCTTAGAAAAACAATTCCCAGCACTCAAATAACACAACTTTCATTGACTCTAATTAAATTCAATAAATGTCCTGGCAAATTGCAATATACATAAACATGCATTCTTTTTATTCATTATTTTTTTTTTTGAATTCTACTAATTGAAATCAGTATTTTGACCACTGGTCATACTCGGAATAATTATTCATTTTTATTTCCTCTTGTTTTTTTATCGACAAAACAACAACATGGACAAAGATGACGACAACGACAACAAGGAGCGAGGGGTGAACCGCGACCTAATATGTTGTACACCTACTTCCACTTGTACTTCCAAATATTTCCACGTACTTTCAAATATTTCCAAGTACTTCCAATATTTCAACACTCAAATATTTCTACGCACTTCCAAATATTTCCAATTAATTCCAAATATTTCCAAGTAATTCCAAATATTTCTACGTACTACCAAATATTTCCAAGTACTTCCAAATATTCCCAAGTACTTCCAAATATTTCCAGGTACTTTCAAATACGTATTTCCAAGTACTTCCAAAATACTTCCAAAGAGGTGTACACCTACTTACAATCGCGGATCACCCCTCGACAACGACCAAAACCAAATTGGGGTAACCAACCCCCCCCCTGTTTTTGCTAATATATCCCGTAAACTCTCTCTCGCTTTTACTTTCTCTGTTTCTGTGTCAGAGTTTGTTTTGCAAAACCGAAAGGGAGAGCTAGAGAAAGAAGTCCAAGTAAGAGTAAGAGAAAGTGAATGAACAAAACGCTAGCTAGCTAGCACGAGGGTTGTGTACTGTCTCTATATCGCTAAGGGTAAACTGTGTCCGTGTGTCTATTCGAGTGCGAGTGTGTTAGTGAGGGTAGGTTGCTAAGGCAACCGAATAAAATCGCGCCAACGCAAACATGGCGGTGTCATCGAAATGTCTACCATACACTTTTTTTAATACAAAATATCAAACAATCAATCCTGTATTAAAACTTAAAAATCATTATTTGAACAAATATAAATCTTTTATAAAAACCAATCTTCAAACGTTTATTGGAATACCAAACGTTTCGGAAGAAATTAACCCTTTATCAATGATATTTATTGATAAATTTGAAAAAAAATACTTGTTTAGCAGCTTGTCTTTTCCAACACCTAGTGAGGGTGGAAATGTGTCTACTGTTTAGGAAATGGTGCAACTATACAAAAGGTATAAAAATACTTTCTTTATCAGTCAAATACGTAAATTTTTATTTATTTTTAAAATTTTAATTATTCCCTTGGTAATACTATCAATAATAATAATATAAAACTAATTTGAAGAAGACAATAAAAGAGTGTGACTTCTCCTGGAATTATACATTTTTAATTTATTTATAACGAGACTATAGTTTCGAGAGCTTAGTCCTCTTCATCAGTCTACACAGGAATTAATGTATGCGTATCACTTGTAATAGACTGACGAAGAGTGTAAAGCTCTCGAAATTATAGTCTCGTTATAAATTTATAATTTCAGCAGATGACACACTCTTTTATTGCGTCCTTCAATTTATAAAATTTCCACTACTCTCGGCAAAAATAAATTTTCAATAATAATAATAATAAATATGTATAAACAGTTGAAATAGGAAAACCAGTTTTTAAGAAACCAAATATCTACTCTCTAAAATTGAAAGAGTGAAAAGCAACTAATTGGAAGTGAATAGTCACCATTCGATATAGTTAAAAGCGAGGGTGAACCTCGATTCGAATTAGGTGTACACCGTCTTTGGAATTATGTGTAATTATTTTGGAATTCATTAGATAATGCCCCTTCATCTATTGTCTTCTACTTGGAAATGAAAGTGCAAGAGGAAGTCCGTGTACATGATATTAGGTCGCGGTTCATCCTTCGGTTAAAAGTATACCACTGCCAATTAGTGAATATTCACTCTTTGATTTAGTGAACCTCTAACTTTTCACCGCATTATAGTTACTGATTTACAATACTAATAAATAACGCGTTGGCTTAATACGATGGGTGAACCGCGACCTAATATGATGTACACCTACTTCCACTTGAAATTCCAAATATTTCTCAAGTACTTCAAATATTTCCAAGTACTTACAAATATTTCCAAGTACTTCCAAAATACTTCCAAAGAGGTGTACACCTACTTCCAATCGCGGATCACCCCTCGGCTTAATACAACCCAAAATTAGTCGAGTTGCTTGCATTTCACTTGCTGTGGACTTAAAAGAACATCACACTTTAATTCCACTAGAAATACATGCATATACCCATTAATGGTATATTTATTCTTTATTCAATTTCATTTATCCTTCAAACTTGTATCTCTTAATTAAAAGGAGAGGGAGATAATAATTTCTGAATGAAAATAATTGATTTACACAGGCATATAGCGTCTATTGAATTATCCAAAGTTGTGAAAAGTTGTTTTAAAGGTTCCCTCTCTTAATCCGGATAAAACTCCCGACAATTTCAAACGACACCTTAAATAAGAGCTAGGTATCTTCACTTTCCTCTTTCCATCTTTTTGCGACAAATTCAATTTAATTAAGTTAAGATAATATCTAATTTTTCCAAAGTTTTCCTTTTATCTTTCTTCTTTTTTTTTAAGGGATAAAAAAAGACACTTGAGGAATATTTTATAAAACGTGTTTTTATTTAACCACCTTCGCTTTTTTTATCTTCCTAAAGTCTTGCAAATACTTTTCTACTCATTTGCTTTTCTTAAATAATATTTATCCAAGGAGTTAATCATAAAAATACATAACATTTTTATTCATGGAAATTAAAATAAATATTCTTGTGTTTATTAACTTCTATTAAATAATAAATTAATGAATTGGCATATATCGTAAAAAATACTACTTTTAATTTATCTATTTAAACTATTTATGGATATAAGATTCTCTTTCAATATATGCAATGTATTAAAAATTTTCTATAATAATAAATAAACAAAAGTTTAATGATTAATTCCCAAACTAAGAAATATTAAATTTGGGCTAGCCCAAATATATTAATTTAAAAATAAGACTACCACATCTGGGATACAAGCAAATATGTATTAGATTATCCCGAGGAGTGAACCGCGATTGGAATTAAGTGTACACCGACTTTGGAATTACGTGGAATTGATTATATAATTCCCCTTCATCAATTGTCTTTCACTAGGAAATGAAAGTGGAAGTGGAAGTAGGTGTACACGATATTAGGTCGCGGTTCACCCCTCGGATTATCCCTTTCGCACTCAAATATGCTACGCTTGATATTTCTGGGATTAAGTCAACTCGAACTATATCATTTGAAAAAAGTTTCAAGACTAGAAACCGAAAGGTCCTAAAATAATAAGTAGAAAATTTAAGATATTTTTTAATTTCCCCATACCTAGGTGGTCCAAACTTATAATCACATAACAAAAGTTTGTGTGTTTATTTTTTATTTATTTATTTGATAAATATATATTTAAATTGAGTGTTACATCCGAGGGGTAAACCGCGACCTAATATCGTGTACACCTACTTACACTTACACTTTCATTTCCAAGTAGAAGACAATAGATGAAGGGGCATTATCTAATGAATTCCAAAATAATTCCACATAATTCCACAGACAGTGTATACCTAATTTCAATCGCGGTTCACCCCTCGGTTACATCTAATAAAAATAATAAGTTAACATACATACTTAGTGGTTCAATAATTATAAAATAATCATTCTCTTCAAATAATCATATATTTCAGGAAAAAATGAATTTTTATTTTATTTTTTGATGCGTTAAATGTCTACAACCCTATTATTATTAGCAGTTTCCAAAATACGATTCATACCGTAATATTTCAGACATTAAAATCTCTGATAAGGAGTAAAAAATAATGATGGACTAGCTTGCTATAACAACAAAACAACTCCTATTAGCATAATGTTTCAAACTATAATATATAGTATTATAACTATATAGTGCCTATATAGCTTGAAACATTGTGTTACTAGTAAAATTTTACTATATCCAATAATTGAATCCATGAGAAATAACTGATAAAATATTACTAATTAAAAGACTGATGAAGAAGAGAAGAGGTCAGATGATGGGGCACACACTGAGACATGGGGGACTGCTTAGGGATATCTTGGAGGGAGAGGTGGGAAAGAAAAGGGGAAGACCCAGATTAGAATAATTCAACCAAATAATTGGGGATATGGGATGCCAGACATTTAGAGAGGTCAAACAGCTGGCGGGGGACAGAGTCGAGTGGAGAGGATTGTTGCATCAAACCAGTCTTAGGACTGTATACTCAATGATGATGATGATGATGATGAAGGTCAAACTTTTGAAACTATAGTCTTAAACAAATAAATTCTATATATGTCTATGTTTATTTGCATCAACCAGAGGACAACCTCATTGATTTCTTTTTATGCAAATCCATTTTCTTAATCTATTCATGAACATTCATAATTTATTTCACAAACATTTACTAAGTGATAAAATCTGTGAATATAATATTTTCCGGGTAGTTTAAAGCCCGCCCAAAGATGATGTTTAAGGAGGTTCTTTCGCGACAATCCACACAAAAAGTTTTAGCCTCGTAACCACTTTATAAATATGAACGGAACTAAAATTTTAGGTTATGTTTTTTTAACGTGACTGTCCACTCATACTACGAAATCTCTATATAGATACACACATACTTGCCGGATCGTTTCCAAGCCATTGTGCTTATATCTCCTCCACTAAAAATAATCGCCCAAATATGTTTTTTTTGTTTTTTATCAAAACTACGTTGTAAATAATTCCTATTTTTTTTAAGTTACTCCAAATATATTATTCTGACAAATATTAGTTTTTCATCAAGATGGTGAAAGTCCTTCAATAAAAAAAATAAAATAATGATCATATCCCCACCTCTATCTACCCTATGTTAAAAATGTCATTTTTAATTGCAATTATTTCATGTTTGGTGTGGTAAATCGTCTTCAAATTTTAACAGTATGTGTATTATGATTTTACTGACTTATATTCCAAGTTTCAAAGACTTCTTGAATTTTTGCATTTGTGAAAGAACTACCTTAAAAGGACAATTTTCAATAATTTATTTCTCGATAATGAGACAGACAATCAACTTCAAATTTCGGTAATAAATATTTAATGTATCAATGATACGATGGTAAAAATTTGAGAATTTTCTTATAAAAATTATAAACATTCACGAACCTCCTTAAACAAATAAATTCTATATATGTGACCTTCTCCAAGAAAAAGGAGCTAGTGTGTGAAAATTAAGTTTTGAGAAAAACGCATTTAAAGTTTCAAAACGCATTATCACCTTGAACACACCTTCAGTTGGGAGATGCGATTTGGTATGGTTAGTTATGATATGGTGCCGACTTTGGTGACGTCATGCCTATGTGGTGACGTATTTTTTGTAAAAATAACTATAAGAAAGGAAAAGAATAAAGTGACGCTTCAGTCTTGTGCCAACTGTATAACGAGTGTTATCAATATCTCAAAAGTTGTTTCGCAATTTTGGTTCTTTTGTAATTTTGTTACTAAGCTGATGTTAATTTGAAGTAATTTTTATAATCTTATTCTACACCCTTTTAGGTACCAGAATCCACTCTTAAGTCCAAACCCGTTTTTTGACACACTAGGTACCTTTTCTCGGAGAAGGTCACATATGTCTATGTGTTTATTTGCATCAAGCAGAGGACAACCTCATTGATTTATTTTTCTGTAATTCCATTTTCTTAATCTTTTCATAATTTATTTCACAAATATTTACTAAATGATAAAATCTGTGAATATAATATTTTCCGGGTTGTTTAAAGCCCGCCCAAAGCGGATGTTTAAAGAGCAATTTTTGAACGGCTGCAAGTTGGCAACTGTTCATTTTTGAGTGAGGGTGGTGGTGCGTTGGCCCCAAGGGGCGCTAGCGCCCAGCCTTTACCCTCTAGGAACGAATATCGACTGCTTGAGACCCTCCCTCTCGCTCCCTGTGCTTTCTTAAGGGCTAAGGCCCTACGACGACGACGACGTCGACTTCCCCGAGAGAGAGAGGGAGAGAGCACGATCGGTTTGTCTCTGTTGCACTTGAGGCAGTTGGCAGGCTAGTCAATACCGCAGGGACTTTGCTGCAGACACCAACACCAATGCAGCAGCGACACCTCCAACAACACCTCCCAAATTACTCATTAAATAATTATCTGAAAAAATGTCAATTGACAAGATTTCATGGCATATTCTATAGAAACTAAAATCCTTTATAAAATTAAACATCCACTAGTTTACAATATCTTTTTACTTTCACATTTATATTCTATCGAATATAATGGGGAGGTGTTGGGATGGCCAGTCTGGGTCCTGACTCTTTGAGAGCTTATTTACATTACGAAGAATTTATAGGCCGAATCAACATCTTAGAAACTATTATAAAATCATTTATTTAAATTGGACATCCATTAGCTAAAAAGATATGTTTTACATTACGGATAATTTATAGACCGAATCAACTGTCTTAGAAACTATTATAAAAACCAAATTTAGGGAAAGCGGTATTGGTTTATAGTGAAACATTGTTAAAATTAAATTCGGTTGGAGTTGGTGGTGTTTTACAATCATCATCATCATCATCATCGAGTATACAGTCCTAAGACTGGTTTGATGCAACAATCCGTCTCCACTCGACTCCTGTCCCCCGCCAGCTGTTTGACCTCTCTAAATGTCTGGCATCCCATATCCCCAATTATTTGGTTGAAATGGTGTTTCACAAGGAAGCAATTAAAATACAAAGATTTTTTTAAGTTTACTCTATATATTTCGAGCTCTTACAGTCAATGTTCTTCTGACGATGAGGTATGAGCTCGAAATATATAGAGTAAACTTAAAAAAATCTTTGTATTTTAATTTTTCTCCTTGTGAAACACCACCAACTTCAACCTAATTTAATATTATAAAAACCTATTTTAAATTAGACATCCTCTAGCTAACAATATTTTTTACTTTACGAAGAATTTATAGGCCGAATCAACGATTTTATTAGATGATGTTTTACTTTATATCAAGCTTGTGAGTCGAACCCAAGTATTAAACTTGCATTCTGAGCAGTTATTTAACTAACCCTACATTCGAAATCCTTTTGACATGTAGGTTATGCTCAGCTAAAAATTATATATGTTTATTAATAATCCCTTCCAAAGCTTTGGCTTTTAATAAAGGCAGATAGCACAACTGCTCTAGGAGATGTCTTATTTAGTTCTTATTGTCTTTAAGATGTTTAAAATATCTCCAAGTGTCTTCTAGACCAAGTGTGCTAAACAGGGAATATATATGAACAAACATTCTTAACAGTCAATATTATATGATAATAGTATAGAAAAAAACAAAGCATACCTCTCCAAACAAACTCCTAGAAAAATAAATCAAATATCTTAACAGTCCAAATTTTTGATTTATTTATCCAATTGAGCGGGCTAATTTTTAATAAAGTACAATTTTTAAACTTTACACCTGGTTGAAGTTTGGTTAGGAAGTTTGCTAACTGTTCTTGAGAAGGTATGTAAGTTGGTATCAAAATTTCCTTCTACTCACATTCCCGAAACAGGGCCGGACCATAGGTCAAGTCAAATGTCTAGGGCCCGGTTTTTGAAGGGCCTGGTCAAACTGTCTATTTTGTAAAGATTTGTAAATAATATTTCTATTGGATAACAGTATAAAATAAACAAAAATATATTGCGTTTTATATGGTTATTGTGAATTCTAAAATCTAATGAAAATGTGTGGGTGAGAAGAAAATGTCTAGGGCCCCAATTTAGGTTAATCCGGCTCTGTCACGAAATGAGATATTTAACTGAAAAGTTTTTGTTTTGCCGAGAGTAGCAGAGTTGTTGATTCCCAAAGAGAAACAAAGAGGTTATCCTCTGCTTCATGCAAATAAACATACACACATATATATATCGAAATTATATATCTATATATTATTTATTTGTTTAAGACTATATCCTAGTAGCGCAATGTTTCAAACTATATAGTAACTATATTATCCCTAAATAGATTTTTAAAATCTATATAGGCACTATATATTTACTATATAGTTTGAAACATTGTGCTACTAGGGTAGTTTCGAAGACTTGGTCTTTATCATCAGTCTTTTTTTAATTATAAATATTGTTTTTCATGGAGTCAATAGCGTTTGGATATTGAAAATTTTCGATCTTTACTTAACTAGGAGCCAGTTAAAACACAAATAAATAATATATATATATCAAGCAGAGGACAACCTCTTTGTTTCTCTTTGTGAGATATTTAGCGTCTATATGTTTGGTCAACTTGTGTGATGTATATCATTTTTCGTATATGTGACCTTCTCCGAGAAAAGTGACCTATTGTGTCAAAAAACGGGTTTGGACTTAAGAGTGGATTCTGGTACCTAAAAGGGTGTAGAATAAGATGAAATGAGTTAGATTTCTGATAAAAATTTATTTACCCCATAAAAACGTACAAAACGAACTTGGGAAAATCGATAAAAATGAGAAAAACATTAAAATTTTAATAATAATAAAATTTAATTTAATTTAATTTAATAATAATAAAAATAACTATACCAAATCGCATCTCCCAACTGAAGGTGTGTTCAAAGTGATAATGCGTTATGAAACTTTAAATGCGTTTTTCTCAAAACTTCATTTTCACACACTAGGTTCCTTTTCTCGGAGAAGGTCACATATGTTAATTATGTTTATTTGCATCAAGCAGAGAAACAACCTCAATTATTTCTTTTTATGAAACAATTTTTTGATCTCGGTAAACTTCCATTTTAATATTTGTTTTCTTAATATTTTGGAATCAGAATGAAAATAATCAATTTACTCGATGAGGGTTGCTGATATAAAGCAATTGAATTTTCATTTATATTATCAAACGGCACCAATCAAAGAAAGAAACAATTCGAGTTTGTTTCCCTCTCTGATTCGAGAGCAATAATAAATAAAAAAAAGTAAAAATGAATTTTTTCTACCCCACTGGAGACAAATCGTAATGAAGCATGGTTAATTTTTTGCATGTATCTATGTTGTCAAGTTGGCAACAAGCATCGCCTACTTAGTCAGGAGCCATGTAATAAAGGCTGTATTGTAACGAGCTTAAAACAAAAGGGGGGAGTTGAGGATTCTTGCTTGCTTTGCCTACTAAAAGCTAATTTGATCAACTCGAGTCAAGCGAAGCAAATTGCCCCCTAAAAGTCACCCCTTGCCACTTTTCTGCTTTCCATTAAAAAAAAATCGAAAAAGAAAAAAAAGGTCTTCTCTTTGATTCCCATCAATAAATCTCATTAAACAGCATTAGAGCTGACGGTAAAGAAACGATTCGGAATCCTCGTATTAGTCTTCCAAGTGAAAGGCAAATTTATGGATATTTGTTTAGAATAATGGAGCGGAAATCAAATAAATGGCTTAACTATTTCGATATTCATAACACAATTCTACTTTTTTATTTCTTTTATTTTTTATTAATATTAAATAAAAATAATAAATTGACAAATAAATAAATAAATAAAAATACGTTCTGGACCATTTGTATTTGTTTCTGTCTAATTATTATTACAATATATATTTTGACGCAATTTGAACGGCGAAAGTTAAATAATATGATCAATAATTTCTTATGTTAATTCTACATATTAGAAAATTATTTTATTATTTTTTGGTTTTTTGAAAAGGAAAAAATAAATTGAGCATCCGACGGGACTCGAATCCGTGTCTCTCTCATTTACGCGAAGAGCCGCTTACCAACTAGACCACCGATCCTCCAGCTCGATAAGCTCTTTAGATTGAATGTCATTTTTCCTTTTCGCGGCTTTTTCTATTTAAAGTATAGTTACTTATGTTTTTTGACAAATTAACTTTTAAACTTTTAGTTTTAATTTTTTCTTAGAGCAATTTGAACCGTGAAAGTTAAATAATATGATCAATAATTTCTTATGTTAATTCTACATTTAGAAAATTATTTTATTATTTTTTGATTTTATTGAAAAGGAAAAATAAATTGAGCATCAGACGGGACTCGAACCCGTGTCTCTCTCCTTTACGAGAAGAGCGGCTTACCAACTAGCCCACGGATCCTCTCGCCAGATAAGCTCTTTATTTTGACCTTTAAATTCTTATAATAAAGGATTAACAGGTGTTGGTAAAATCTTTTTTTTATTAATGTTTAAAAAATTAAGTTTTGTACGACGTTTCGTTCCTTTCATGACTTTATCAAGTACTCAACTATTCAAAAAATTAATCGGACAATTTTTATTGTTATTCAACGATTAATATTTTGAATAAATGATTACTTGATAAAGTCCTGAAAGGGACGAAACGTCGTACAAAAATTAAAATTAAACATTAATAATAAAAGATTTGTCCAACACCTGTTAATCTTTTATTTACAATGTATTTCTGCGGGTGTGTAAATAAATAACCCAGATTATAGCATGTTACTTTAAATAGTGAAGTGTGCTTCACTGGAACCCAAATAATTTCATTTGATTCATTCTTATTATTAAAATATCACTCTAGAATTGAAATTTTAATAGAAATGCAGCTTTACAAGTAAGCTGTAAAATACTATATATATGAATATTTTTCAATTTCTCTTTTACGAAATTTTATATGGATACTAATTCAAAATAAATAGATCTTTATGGTTTTGCCCCAGATCAAAATATTTCGTCCAAATAATTGGGGATATGGGATGCGAGACATTTAAAGAGGTTAAACAGCTGGCGGGGGACAGAGCTGAGTGGTTGCGTCAAAACAGCCTTAGGACTGTGTACTCAATGATGATGATGGTTTTCAATAATTTTTAATTGAGGGAGCCCCCGGGACAACAATTTTTAACTAGTTTGTGTATTTTATTTACGCCAGAAATTGAATAGAAAGACAGCGCGCCGCCTGCTAGTGGTCAATTATGCATTCAAATAGAACGCTCTGAATAGCGGGTTGCATTCTCAGGCGTTTAGCATTTTAAACTCCTTTTTGATCATTAATGAAATTTTTAAAATCTAAAATGATTTTGGTTTGTCAATTTCATGATCACATTTATGATTTTTAAATTATTATGTAGTGAGAAAATTGAATATATACTCAAAAACTATACAAACCGGACACTTGATAATTTTTATTTTTTATTTTTTGATAAAATGAATTAAAATAAATTTTCTCATAAAATTCAAAATATATTGAATGAAAATAGACATAATTTTAAATGTTAACGCTTTCGATTAATATTAGGTATATGAAAAATAGATCATTTATTCTTTTGTCTTCAAAACTGTTCATACTTTTATCGTATAAAGCTCTATATACGAGACATAAAGAAATATTTTTTTAATTTAATTAATTTGTTTGTTTTAATAGATAGCCTTTTCAATTTTTCTGTTTTTTTAAAATCATATTTATTAAGCCAAAAATGCCATTTTAGCTTTAGAAATAATTTTTTTAATTTGCCTATTTTGTCAAAATATGGAAATATATTTTAATATTGTACTTATTCTTTTTATCTAAAAATTATTAAGTATCCGGTTTTCAAAGCTTTTGAGTGTATATAAATAAATTTCAAAAATCTTAGAGTTGAAAACACTTGCTTCCAATATGATCGTCAAATTAAAATTTAAAATAAATACAACATTTAGTGCTAATTGGATTTCAAATAAGTGACCATCAAAGTCATTTCTGGAATATTTAGAGTACTGTTGTTTGCTTCTCGCTGAAATTGAATAAGTCGGCCTTGGGGGTCGGGTTAGGCTAGGGGTTAGAGTGCCAACCTGTTTACCAAGTGGACCCGGGTTCGAATCCGACTCGAGGCTAAAATCTGACCCCGGGGTAGAGACAAATTAAAAAAAATAACAAGTAGTATCGTAAATTGGCTTATGGCTAGAAAGGCCGAAATGCCAAAACAATGTCGGCCTATTTGGGATAATTTCGATCCTCTATCTCCACTAGAAATGCTACGACTATATCATTCACAGTCCAAAAAATTTCCATTCAGGGGAAAAGATGGCCCATATTGATAAAATAAGTGTAATTTGTTCATAGTCTGCAATTTTCAACCCTAATTTTAGTTAGATTAACATTCTTGTTAATTCGCAATTTTCTCCCTTCTGTCCCTTTACACAAGATCTTATTTTGCTAAGTAAAAGGATAAAGATAATTAATTTCATTATTAGATTGCTAGTTAACAATGATTCAATTATACCTTACCCCCCATTATCGGAGGGGGTAGTAAATTCAGTTTGAAACCACAAGTCGATGTCACCATCCTCGTCGTAGTCTAAATTAATATTGAAGAATCGAAAAATCGAAGGGGAGGGATCGTCGTCATCCCTCAATCTAATTTCGACTTTTCAATTCGATTATGTAATTATTACTTCAATTGACAGTAAATTGGTTATCAAGTAAGAGAAGAAAGGCGAAGATAAGCAGCTCCCTCGAGAGAGATTACGCCTGGATAGAGAATATAATATCAACGCTCTCTGTCGGAAATCCGCTGAAACAAATTAACTAGTCCAAGGACGTAACTAATTAATATTTTTTTTAGAATGTCAATTTGTTATGACATATGATATATAGATTTATTTATGGACAGATTTATATATAACATAAAAAATATCCGTGATGACAGACGGATCAACATCCCGCGATCATTTGTCATCGATAAAGGAATTTTCAATGCAAAACAAATCAAATGGGATATGATAAATTGATTGTCTTATATATATTTTATAAAAAATAGAAAATTTTGATGAATTATATTTTTTACTTATTATGAAAATAATTTATCATAAAACCTATAAAAAATTACCTTAGATTTGTGATTAACTATCTACTATCCGCTTGTTCAATTTTTACTCAAGTCGCTACTAGTAAGTTCAATTTATGCTAAATATAAAAATTTAAGATCTTCATTAGCCGGATAGTGACTGAGCGAGCAGCCTCGCGAGGCTGCCTCGGGAGTTTGCCGCAGAACCGCCCTGAGTGAACGCAGGAAACGACCCGAAACATGATATTAATTAATAAAGTAAAGGGTGTGTAGTTTCACAGTGAATGAAATAAAACTCAAAGAGGTTTATACAAACTCAATATATTTCGGATTATTAGTCCATCATCAGGAGTTTACAGGTTACAAACTAATAATATTTGAACATGTGATCACAAAATATAACATCTAAATCATACATACCAATATAACACAAGAAAAACATCAACATTTAACAATAATAAATTTAAATTTAAATACGATAAAATTATTATTTTTTTTTAATTTATATTTTTATATATTAATGTTGACTTGTATAAAAATTTTTATTTTATCGTATTTGAATTTAAATTTATTATTGTTAAATGTTGATGTTTTTCTTGTGTTATATTGGTATGTATGATTTAGATGTTATATTTTGTGATCACATGTTCAAATATTATTAGTTTTTAACCTGTAAACTCCTGATGATGGACTAATAATCCCAAATATATTGAGCTTGTATAAACCTCTTTGAGTTTTATTTCATTCACTTTGAAACTACACACCCTTTACTTTATTAATTGTTATTTTATAAGTATTACGGCAATTTCGTTAACTGGTTACTTAACTGACTCACACTATACTCATTTTATTTTTCTTGAGTTTATATAAATTAAACTTCACAAAAGAAAAGTATCTTATTTAATTTGAAAACAATTTTTCAACTAATTTATAGTTTTTCAATATTTCATATTATACATTTTATGATCCATAGAAAAATGATACAAAAAGTGGTAAATGTATGTGTGAATATATGTGTTTCGAACAAATGTATGCGGTTAAATGAATGAATGCATGCATAAATAGGATGTTAATGGGTAGATAGATCTATTTTCATTTTTTCTGAATTATAATATGAACAGCAGCAGCAGCATCCAATCAACATTAAACGTGATAATAAATGATGATGGGGATGCTGATTATGTTAAAAACTTATCATCTTTTATGCTTATTTAAATGTATTATTCATACTAATTTTAAAAATTTCACTCATTTAGCTTTATTATTGTTAAATATTAAAATGAACGAAATTGAACCGAATTTGATTTAAACAGCCTTTCGGAAATCATTGCCCTAATTTATTAGATTCAAACACGAAATTTATCAAGGCAACTAAAAATAAATATTAACTAAGAAATTTATGCATTAATAATTATTCATATATAAATATAAATTACAATTATATTTGTATATTTATTGGAAATATTTTCAGTTCTAAATTTTTTTTTTGCATTTAAGAATCCAAAAATAGTTCAAATTATTTATAAATGATATGGATGCGAAAAAGTGTTCAACTTAAAATAGTGTAAAAAATATAAGCCGGGAGTAATAGTTACTTGTTGTGCCTAGTCTTGGATTTTAAATTAGCACTAAAAACTTATCCAATTTCTTCCTCTTTCCCAAAATAAAAAAATAATAATTTAAGTTTCAAATCTGTTGAAGAATCAAACTACATAATACTACGCACTGAAGATTTGCAAAGTATTATTTTTACAATCTTTTACATATAGTAAATAGATAATTTTTTACGATTTTCTACATTTACGGACGAAGATCGCTGAGTGGCCGGAATATTGAGTTATTTCACATATTTTAATTTTCTTTTTGTTATTTATTTGTATATTTGTATTTAGAAATATTTGGAATGTAGAGAAAATCTGTGTGTCTGTCTTTCTTTTAGGACTAGATTATGATTACCCACAATATCTTGAAAATGAAAAAGTCTTGAAAAGCCCTTACTGGAGTCAAAGTTTCAAAACGAAGAATTGATTAGACTTTGGCCAAAAAACTTCTAGCTTCAGAACTTCTTTATAAGAAAAAATCGTATCGTTATAATAGGATCTTTTGAATGGTTGTAGCAAATGGGCTAAAATTAAAGTTTTTATTAATACACTATATTATGTGTCAAATTTCAGCTTTATAGCTTAAAAATTTTTTCACTTATTTATATTTCACTTTAATTAAATTTTTAATATTTTTTATTATTTTTAGGGGACTAAATTTTTGAAATTTATAAATCTATTTTGTCCAAAATCGAAAATCGAATGGAAATTTTAATCCAATGTTTATTTTGAGAATAGTCGAAAATAGAAAAATAAATTTTTTTACAACATTCACTACAAGAGGAGGGCCCCAAAAGGGCTATTTTTAAATAATTTAAGTACATGCCGAAATTTAGAAGTTGCTTAACTTAAAATTATGGAACAATTCTATAAAATCAATGATTTTCTTCATATTAACAAAAAATAGAACTAATTTGATCTCAATATTTTGAAAGGCTTGCACTTGACAATTTGTTTTTTTAATTTAACAGTTACTTTAAGTGAAAGAAACTTTCTCCTTCCTGAATATATTTTTATATGGACAGTTGATTGAGAGCATAATGAAAAATAAATTTCTGAATAAAATAAATGTATTGGAACTTCACTTTCAGCTTCTTAAAAACCAACGTTTCGGAGGATCTTCTCTCCTTCTTCAGAGTTTATAAGAGACAATGAAGGTAACATACTAGTCTAAGATCCCGACTTAGGTCGTCCTTCACCTATCGAGTTTCCTAATGAAATTAATATTTTGATAATATAATGTATTAATAAACAAAACTTGATAGGGTCGACATCCAATTTCACTGCATAGCATATTTTTAATAAAAAATCAAAGTTGCTAATTTTAACACATAAATGTAGTTATCGAGTATCCGGATAAATATATTAACAATCGAGAGTAAAATATGTATATAAAATGCCAAAGTTGGGTCGCCATCTTTTTTCCTTGCATAAGCCTAGATAGACAGGGTATCAACAGGTAACTTCGAATTAGTATTTTTAGTTATAGAGTTTACTTTATTGTTATATATGAAAATGTAGATAATTAAAAAAAAATCTAATAAATTAGATAAAATAGCTATGCAGTGAAATTGGATGTCGACCCTATCAAGTTTTGTTTATTAATACATTATATTATCAAAATATTAATTTCATTAGGAAACTCGATAGGTGAAGGTAGACCTAAGTCGTGATCTTGTACTATATAGGAAACAGGAGGGAACAAGGAATTCTCCTTCGTTGACCATTTTAAACCCTGAAGTAGGAGGGAAGATTCTCCGAAACGTTGGTTATTAAGAGGATGAAATTGACGTTCCAATACATTTATTTTATTCGGGATTTTAATTTTTAATATCCTGGGGATGTCTTCCATCAATTCTCCATTGAAATTCTAGAACTCAATTTTTTTTTTCATTAAATTTGATAATAATCAATTAATAAATTTGTCAAGTATTTTTTCAGATTATAAATTTGTTTGTGTACCATAATAATAAATCGAGACACTCTGCTGGTGGTTGAATGCTAACAAAAGTGCAGGGGCTGAGGGGCAGGGGCTCAAAGGGAGGGGGGGGGGGGCTGGTGTCAAATGTCGTTATCCGTGAATCATAGATGATAATAGACCTACCTCGTTGGAGGCAAATCGGATCCAATTTTAAAGCTCGGGGCCACTGACGATAATTGTGGTCATCAAAATAAATAAACCATCCCCGCTCTATCTATCTATCTGTGTGCGCGAATTTTTTCGCATCCAAAGGGCCGTTTATAAAACCAATGGTATGTGTGAGTGTGTATCCCTCTCTTTCACACATGCAGTGCAATAAGGGGGGGGGGGGGATTCAGGGATAAAATGAACCAAACCAATGAACCCTCAACCCATTGCCGTGTGATTTATATACCAAATTCAACCAACGACCTCGACTGATGATGATCATGATGATGATGATATTTCTGTTATTTCGATTGGCTCTTTTTTATTAGCATGTAAATTTTCAAACAATAAATAAATAAATAAATACATATCTTTCTAGGATATGTATGTTTTAATAAACAATGTTTTTATACTTTCTGAATATATATATATATATATATTTACATATATATTGAATTACATCAAAAAGAGAGATAGGTTGTTGAACTAATAATTTTATAATTTTCGTAATTAATGAAATGAAATTTTAATGATCTATTTTGATTAAATTAATAGGGTATTTTTAACCGACTTCAAAAAAGGAGGAGGTTATCAATTCGACTGAATTTTTTTTGTATCTATGTTATTCGATTTCTTCGCCAATTGTGAACCGACTTTGATGATTTTTTTTTTGCATTGGGTTCAGTCTAGTTCCCGATTGGTCCCGTTTTTTCATTGTTATTGGACCTTTTTTGTTATGTATGTTCACGCATAACTTCTTTGTTTATGGACCGATTTCTATGATTCTTCTTTTATTCGAAAGGGGGTACCTTAGGGGTAGTCCCATATTAATTTGGCCATGTTCTGATGATATGATCAATGACAAAATAACGGAAATCTATGAGCAAATAATCGAAATGATAATAAATAAAATCTTTTATAAAAAAATCTTAAAACGTTAATTTAAAACCCGCGAACGTTTCGAGAGAATTTGTATATTTATGAATTGAATGAATGAGAAGACGGTCGGGGAAGCGAGATCTAGTCTCTAGAAGTCATAAGGATAAACGAATTGGAAAATGCGTTTGTTCGGCTAGTATGTAATTTAATGAGATCTTTTAATTATATATTTTCATCAGAATGTAAATGGACACCCATGGGTTTTATCTATAAGTGCTTGTGTAGTCATTCTATGTCATTCATTCTTTACTAAACATTTGTTCCTCTCTTCTCATCTTCGAATTAACTTTGTATATCCTCTTCTTTTGTCTAAATTTATATAGTCTAAAATCCTTACACAAATTCCTTTAATAGGTATTCCCAGAATCCTATACAAATAAATTTCGAACAAAGACATCCTATTTGAAATGTACCTGACTCTGACCAGACAATTTGTTCAATACCCATTTTCTCCCTTCCACATACCTTTAAATTCAACCACTCAATTCTTTCAACGCCCATTGGCTCACCCACCTTCACTCGCCCTGTACTATAATAACATCGATACAATGTAAAAATTTTATATTAAGTTTTCTGTTAAACCTCCTGATGAAGGGTTCATAGGCCGAAATATGTATAGAGATAAATAAAAAAATCTCCAAAATAATTAAAAAAAAAATTTTAATTTTTTAAATTTTATTTCCACTTTGTGAAACACCACTATAACCTGTTAAATAATTCCTGTGTCATTCTATGAGTTAGACTGAGAGCAGACTGAATTCCAAAATTAATTGGTGAAACATTAGAGATTTCTAATCTTGATAGTCTCAACCGAAATTTCTATTTTGTTGAACAATCCAACCACCGAAGCATCAAATCAACAATTTTTTCTTGATGGGCTTTATTAATCATTGATTCATATAGAAGCGTTTAGGTTTAGGACAAGCTTATGTTTCAGTCATGTGAAAAATAACTTCAAAATTAGTGGTACAAAAGTTGTTTACTGATCTGAACAACGAAACTCTTTAAGTTAGATCTATGACTCAATCAAATTTAAATCGAAAATTTGTATATTTTATTATCAATTTATCCCTATAACTTCTAAAAACTAGAACAATCGTTCTCCTTTAATCCATATTGGGTACTATTGTACAACCTGCACTTCTTAAATAGCTGGTATAATAGTTTCTTTAGGCTACATCCCAACCGTTTTCTTTGTACTATGTGAGACTCGAAGTAAATTTATAGGTTTTTCATCCTCTGTTAGCTTTAAAATAAAATTTAACATAAAATAAGCAAAAGAAAATACTGGTCAATAAAGAAACAGGGTCAGTTAACCTAAAATCTAAGTGGATGCTCATAATTGAGAACGATCGCAGAATATGTCGATCGAAACGTCGTAGTTTTATTGTATTATTTGTTCGTGTTCAATAAATAAATAATTATAATTAACTAATAATTAAAGTTTTGAGCATCTTTTTTTTGAAAATAGTTGGTAGTTTTTCAAAAAATCAGCTCGGGTTCAGATTAACCAAGATGTATTTTAAAAGAGACAGAATTTAATCAATCTTTTTCGGATAAATTCTAAGATTTTAGTAGAAATATTATTAAATTGCGATATCAGAGGGGATTCATCCCCCCAGGAGTCGAACCTGAGAACTAACACGCTATCCGGGCAGTCAGCTCCCTCGAAACAAAAACCTCTCTCTGAATCACAATATATGATATAAGCACAGAACTAAACTAAAATCTTAGAATTTGTCCGAAAAAGATTGATTGTATTCTGTCTCTTTTAAAATAATTAATTAAGTAGGATTTAAATAAAATTTCTACTCTTAATAAATTTAATCACAAAAATACAAGCTTTAAGAGCTGCATATCTAAAATAATGAAATATAATTTTTATATGTAATTATTTATCATATGATAGATAAAGATTTAATTTGTTCTTATTAATAAATGGATGATTTTTATACCTCCAAAGCAGTATCTAATAAATACGAAAATATTTATGGACAGGAAGCGTTTTGAAACTGTCAAATGCTTGTAAATTTAATATAATTTATTAATTTGAAGTCGAATTATTATTACTATTATTAATGAACAGATTTAAGTATCTTTTTTGAGTTTCTTTTTTTGAAGAAAGATGGAATTTTTTCAAAAATCAACCCAAGTTAGGTAAAATAACTATTATAAAACTAAGAAGTGAATTTAATTTTATTTAGGAACGAATCAAAGATTTTAGTAGAAATATTTTTACATTGCATATCAGAGGGCTTCGTCCCCTCGGGAATCGAACCCAAGCGCTAGCTAGCTTGCCGGGCCGTTAGCCAAACCCTTAAGACGAATCTCTCTCCGATATTCTAATAAAATCATAAAATTAAATTCACTTCTTAATTTATTATTATTATTATTATTATTATTTTACTTTATTTTGTCTGAATATATTTGGATTTTGAGATACAAGAATGAAATATCTTGAATTTTTCTTCCTATGCTTTTTTCTACTCAACTCAAGAAAAATTTCTTTGGGTTAAATCTATTTTTTGCAATGCTTTATTTCATATACAAATGCCAAGTATAGTCGCGGCCGCAGGCGATGCGCAGATGGCGAAAAATAAACGGGCAAGGCTCAAATAAAAAAAAAAAAAAAGATAGGCGAATGAGGGACCGCAAAAGGCAAGCCAAGTCCTCAAGCCCCAAGGGTTGATATTTAACATTATTAGCTTACCACTACATAGGGAACTGGTTCAAGTCTGGACCATATGTGCAAATGACCGGCTGTCTGTCTGTCGCTTTGTCAGGGAGATACGTTTAAGGGCATTTATACATCACCCCTCAAAAGACCATAATAATAAACTCACTCTGTTCTCAATTGAATAGAATTAAATTTATAGAAGGAAAATTAATATTCTCATATAATTATAGATGACTACTAATAATATTCAAAATCGTTTAATTCTACTTAAAATTTTGAAATTATACAGCAAAGGCAGGGTTATTAAGTCTTAAAATAAGTACAAAATAATTTTGTTTAATAAAGTATTATTTTGAAAAGTGTCTATTTTCACAAATAAATATGTAATTAGTCCATATTGAAAAATATTCCTTTAATATTGGCTTCTGCGGATCTCAATTATTTTTAGGGTTTCCCAATTAATTCCAAAGAGATGTAGATCTTGAAGGCTGCAAAAATGCCAATAACACACGTCTTAACAGGGTCATCCACCTGAGAATAAACCACGCCACATGTTTCATAACTTCCATGATTCTTTCCAAGACAAATTTATAGGGATTTTTTTCAAACAAATTGCGCAACAAAGCGATGTGCAACGTTGCGTTGCGCATCGTTTGCCGGGGCCCATACATTGCCAGAGAAATTGCGCCTCAAAGCGATACATAACGCTGCGTTACACAATCGCATCATTCATAATTATACCCTTGGAAATATTGCGCAACTCGCCCATTCACAACACAACGCGTTGCGCAAACACTCCCGTTGTGCAAAAGATTTCAAACATTTTTAAAACTTGTCAAACATTTGCGCAACGCATCAAACACTGCCATACACTGCCAAACAAATGCGCAACAGCCTGTGTTGCGCAATTTGTTTGACAGTGTATGGGGCCCTTAACAATATAACATTAAAAGTTAGACCCTGAATCCCGTTACAATGGAATCGGTCAGGATGCATCCATGCTTGCCTGACTGTGCCCCGGCGAAGATTTAAAATAGTAATTTTAACTAATTTTCTAAAATCACTATTCCAAACCGAAAAAATCTTTAAGATCAAAAATATTTATATTATGCAAAAGCCACAATATTTTCTTTGAAAATTTATATAATTTTTGCATTATTAATAAGAGTAGAAAAAATCTGTTCCATTCATTTTTTTGTTTTCAGAAACAAAAATACTAAAAACAAAAATGCAAAGTTTATCTTGTATTTTTGAAAGGAGCATTTGCGAAAAGAGGATGAGCATAAAAAATTGAATTTTAATTTCCGACTCAATTCTCCAGAGAGGGAACCAGAAAGAGGGGATGAAGGGAAATGGATCACTTAAAAGATTGGCCGAATCGAATAAATATCATTTATATCCGGTCCAAAAAAGAAGGTTTGAGTGGCTTGATTGTAAAAAAAAAAAAAAAAATACGAGGGAGGTAGTAAAGAAAAAGTTGTTAAATATTTTATTAGCGTCCATAACCTTTATTTTAATAGTATATTGTGAGTTTTATATAAAAAAAAACTACTATTACTAAGAATAACATGGTCTTGTGCTCTTTTGGTCTTGTGATTAGGGTTTTTCCAAATAAAATATAATTAAAAATCGGAAAAAGACATGAGAATCAGCATAAAAAAGTTCGACTAGAAGCTTTTAAAGTTTTTAATAAAATTTTTCGAGTGTTTTGCTTTTAAGCAGTTACTTAGACATATACCTCATGGTCTTGGGAATTTTTTTACTTTTAAAAAATTTTTTTTTTAATGGTACACAAATGTACTTTCTACGAGTATAAAGACTTACGAGCTATCTTAGATGCAAGAATTTGAACCCAAAGTGAGAATTTTTTTTTTATATTATTCTTCTACATTTCAGACATATCTAAACAAATAATAATAATAATTTTATTTGAATTCAAAACTCCAGTCGATCTGCGAGCTTTACTTCCTGATCCCAAATAAATTATTTAAATATTGTGAATTAAAAAAAATATATTTTAATAAAAATCATTTTTGGGAGCCAAATCAGAGTAGGGGGTCTTTATAAAAAAATATTCATCATAGGGTAATCCCGAGGGGTGAACCGCGATTGGAATTAGGTGTACACCGTCTTTGGAATTACGTGGAATTATTTTGGAATTCATTAGATAATACCCCTTAATCTATTGTCTTTTACTTGGAAATGAAAGTGGAAGTGGAAGTATGTGTACACGATATTAAGTCATGGTTCACCCCCTCGGGAAATCCTAAGACTGGTTTGACGCAACTACTTTCCACTTGAGTCTATCCTATGCATGACACACCTCTTACTTTTCTAAGAGTCTCACGTCTCACATATCCATCATCCTAAAAAATAATAATATTATTATTATTATTCTAAAAATGATAATGAATCTAATATCGCATATTGATATTTAATTATCTTGTAATGAAATTGGAACAAACTCCGAAATATGCCTTAAAGTAAGCTGAGTAAAAATAGAGGTCGTTTTTTATGAAGAATTTTCTAATTATGTTGAACAAGAACTATGGCCAATTAGAAATTAAGTCTCAAGATTACAAAGCATTGCCAAAAAGAAGAAGATTTATTAAATAAAATGACCTATATCTCTCTAGAAATGATTTACTTTTTATTTCCAATACTGATCGATTGTAATCTAAAAAAATAAGTGTATGAAGAGAGAGAGAGAGATGGAGAGAGGTCGCAGAGGGTTCGGAAAGTGCAGGGGTGGTGAAAATCGAATTCGCTGCTTGTCAGCTGACATTTAAAGACAGATACGCCCACGCAGACAAGTGTCAAGCGTGCCTCGTGACAAAAATTTACCCTTTTAAAGAATAATGTACTTTAGTTAGTAGAGCTATAGTTAGAGGAGTATTCTTCCGGCTGAACTGACAGTGGTTCGAAAACCTAGATGGTGAAACAAGTTGAACATTTTCAAGACTCGGCACGTTTCCTGGAAATTTTTGTGATTTCAAGTTTTTGTTCTGCGAACGACTCATACTAGAATCTTAGAAACTACACCACAAAAGTGCAGCTGATTACTATTAACTTTTTTGTCATATTTCATCTCATTAGGTACCGTTCAAGATCCCCTTATCCGTAAGAATACTCGCAAGATAAAACAATAACTCTTTATTTAACCTTAAAGCGGGCGCGCGGTCATTTGTAATGGGAGCGGTCGCGCGTAACCTAAAAGACCTATGGGATATTTCAGGGATTTAAACTACTAATTAATTAAAATTAATTTATTTTATGTATTCAGACACATTATCATTATGCTAGGACACAATTTGTCAAATTATTTTTTTTTTTTTGTATTCAGACACATTATCATTGTGCTAGGACACAATTTGTCGAAATAAAAAACTTAAACCCATATAAAAACAAAATTATAAAATCAAATAATATAGGTAACTCAAATTTTCTTTGGATTAGAAAGAAATTTGGCAACTCAAAATCTTCTCATATACCTCTAACTAGATTTATATAGTATAAAACAATCAAAATAACAAAAGGAAAGTTTATAATTTTATGTCGGACCGCATTCATTGCAGTGCTGGGCCGCATGCGGGTTGGACAGTCCTGGTCTAGTTTAAGGCAGGATGACCTAGAACTATAGTAACGAATAAGCTGACATTGGTACAAAAGCTCTTTGCGCACTGTTTCAGCTTTCCAGCTCTATCTTATCATTTCCAGAAATATCTCAGAAATGAACAGAAACATTATACCGAAAAGTATCAACTTCCCTTAATTTTAATGCAATTTTAAAACTGCTATCACAAACGCAACTCGAATTAATATTTAAACGAATGGGATTGAATCTTCTCCCAAATGATTGGCCAAAAAGAGCTTAATCCATCCAACGGATACCTCTGAAACCGATTTTTCCCCAAATAATCAAGTGTCGATGGAAGTAATCCAAGAATTAATTTTAATACCAGATGAGAAAACGAGATTCATTCCACCCTTGACTAAATGTTGGATGATGGTCCGAGTGATATATAATTTATTTCAATCATGGAGCTGGAATGGGTTGGGTTAGAGCTACGGAGGCGTCACTGGTATCGGTAAAACCTTTTATATACATCAATCATAAAATATCACGATTCAACCCCTGGCTCACCCCCAAACTGACATCAACCCCTCCACCCTCAACACACACAAGTACTAAAATATATAGAAAACGAAGAGAGTTATATAAAATATAATATATAAACTAAAAGCATTAAAAATAAAAATTTATTGACGGGAAGAAATAAATTTAATTTTCAAAATTGAATATATAGGTATATATATATAGGAAAAGGTAGAGGGAGTGAGAGAGTGGATTAATCAATCAATTTTATCTAATACAATTTAAGCTTTTTTATTATTTTTTTTTATTCATAAAATATGACCTTTCAGCGAATTGAAATAAACCACTTAATGTTCCACTTTTTAGCTACTCGATACAAATTAATTTACTACACATCTTGTGTGTCTGATGAAGTTATTAAAACATTTTAACAGTCTAACTTGTTTCCATAGATAATACGTGATATCAAAAAATCTTCCTCTTAAAATTGTGCCCCTTGGAAACTGCCCCCGATTCTAGTAAAGAAATAATAAGTTTGAAGTTTTTCTTTTGGAGACCGACTGGTATACTAATATCTCAGGATTTGGATGGAGATAAACAAGAGAACTATATCCAACAAAATATTATTTATTAGAAAAGTTTTTCCCTTTTAGGGTTGTTTCGAAACGAAATTTCGGAGGATTTTCTCTCCCTCATTATACTCTGTTCTACTGATGATAGGAAGTCTTAAAGTTTTGAAAGTTTTTTGTCTAGGGTAGCAGAATTTTTAAATATTGAAGGAGACAATAAAAGAGGGTGTCTTCTGCTGGAATGATAAATTTTATTTATAACGAGACTATAGTTTCGAGGGCTTTGCTCTCTTCATCCGTCTATTACAATTTCTGTGAATCAATTGTAATAGACTGATGAAGAGGTCAAAGCCCTCGAAACTATAGTCTCGTTATAAATAAAATTTATAATTCCAGCAGAAGTCACACTCTTTTATTGTCTCCTTCAAGAAATTTTGTAGTAGTTCTCTTGTTTATTTTCGGAATGCCTTCATCCAAATCTTGAAATAAATAATAGTTAGGTAGCTTTAGGGGTTGTGAATTTTCTCAATTTGTATGTATAGTAAGCAATAAACCGAACAATAATTTTGAAAATTTCAGAAGAAATTTAATAACTAACGGTATACATATATATTTTATCAATGATTCAAACTAAAGTTTCAATTAATAGTCAACGTTTTTTAGCAAATGAACAGTCCTTTCCTCATATCTATTTAAAGTGGCGGTGTCCCTTTAATTATTCAAGACTATTGGCCTAAATCAGAGTGTCTGGAAAGTATTTTGTCACTCTAAATATTAATAGGACTATTTACAAAATTAAACAGTCAGAGAATTGTACTATTTGTATTATTCATGCTAAAGAGGCGCTTTATCTGTTGAGTGCTCAATATATCCAACATTAGAAATCATTATTGTTCTAATATTAACTATATAGCGATCATCGATCATCTACAATCTGATCAAATATATTTCATTGACCTGTTCAAAATAGACTCTTAATAGTTTTAAGCCTATTTATTATTTTGTGGGGTAATGAAACTAAGACCATATATTGTTAGTGAGTAATGCTGGTACAATGATGTTTTCTATGTTATTCTCGCCTGTTGACAGTTTTTGTTATTTTTTGAAATTTATACTTATCATGGATTGTACTGTGTATAAGTATGATATATATTTAAACTGTAAAAATTTTTAGATTTCATTATAATTCTTACTGCTCTTATGAGGTAAACTGCCTTAGAGCATCGTACAAATTTAAATAAACAATAAACAATATTTGTAAATTCCAGAATTTCTGTTAAAATTATATTCGATTATTATATAAAAATATTCTCTCTCTACTTGGATGAAAAATGAAAAAAACTATGACCCTAAATATGTGAATCCAACTCGCACTTGGCCACTTTTTAGGGTTCTTTACAAAAGTAAAACGGTAGGACCGGGAAGTGTCTCTACAATGTCTGTTTGTCGTGCGTTAGAGTATTGTTTTACTTTAAGCTGCCTATCTACATTTTGAACATATACTAGCTGCAAGGCCCGCCTCGGCAGAAAGTACATATTCTGAAACTAAGAATTAAAATAGCGAGGAATCCCACGGTGGTCGAGGCGGTGAAACCTGATAATCCCTACGCAAAATCTACTAATAAATTCTCCCTTTGTGAAGATCCTCTATATAATTAATATATAATATATATATTTCTTTTTACTCAAAATATGTCTTTTCTTTTTTCAGATGCCAAATTTCCAATGGTCTTTTTGGTTCTTTGAGGATGGGGAATAATGTTGCAGAATCTTCTTGCCATACATCAGGTAGGATATTTTTCTTTAAACTAATTACAATCTCTTTCTTGCCAAGTGTAAGATATAAAAGTATAATCACAAAGAGAAACAAAGAGGTTGTCCTCTGCTTGATGCAAATAAACATACACACATATATATCGAGATGATATATAAGTGTGTATGTTTATTTGCATCAAGTAGAGGACAACCTCTTTGTTTCTCTTTGTGAATCAACAACTCTGCTACTCTCGGCAAAACAAAAACTTTTCAATTAAAAGTATAATCCTTGATAAAATAAATAAATATATTTCGTTATGTAAGGGTTGCTCGATAAATCCTTGTCAAAATCGTTATATGAACTCTTGAATGTTTGTAGCTAATGAGCTAAAATATGGCTCAAAAATTTGTTTTAATAAGCTGCCTTTTTGTGACTAGTTTAAGCTTTCTAGTTCAAACCGTTCTTTGACGAAAAATTGTCAAATCACCCAAATTTTATACCGTAAATTCTTAAGAAAGTTTGTCCTTTTTCTTTCAATTGTTTATTTGTAATTACAGTCGAAATTCGTCATTAATTAAATTTGTAATATAATTCAATTATAATATTTTGAAAGCAAGACAAGACTGTTCCTCATCTTTTGTTAATCGTATTTACTTATAAATCTCTTAGAAAGAATAATCTGGGGGGAAATGGAATCAAAATATCTGTTGGAGAAGACAAAGTGGGGATCATGGAACATGTACTGTCCCCCTTTAACATCTAAAGAAATAAGTGACATTTTTTTCATTTTTGATAGGGTGCGCTCTGAACCAGCGCATTAATCATTTCCGAATTGGCTCATTCTTCTAGTGTGAATAATTTCTTTTTTAAATTTTTTATTTATTTACTAGATATTGCTTAAAAAATGAAGGAGGCATGAATTGATTAAATAATTTTAATCTTAGTGATAGTTATATTTTTATCAACGTATCAGCAACTTTATTCTTGCATTCATCAGAAAATAAATTAATGATTGATGAAAGTAATAATAGGATACCTACTGTCTTACCCACAATAATTTATATTTAAGGTTAAAATTATTCAATCAAACTGGCTTTTTTTCATTTTATTTATCAAAATTAAGCGTTTGCTACTCTATGTGTACACAAAAGTAGAGCCAAGTATTTTGGTGGTGGGTAAATATGAAAATTTTGAATTTAAAATTTATGTGTCATTTTTTCATCTGGTTTGCCGATAATTAAGATAACAAATGGGTAACCTGATTATTTTAGTTTCGAGTTATCTTAATCTATAAATCAATAATTAATTAACGGTAGATCAAAGAAAGAAATGTCACATCAAAATTTGTTTCAAAATTTTATCAAGTATCTACCACTAAAAAGATGGAATTTACTTCTTGAACAAAGAGAAATACTTACACAAAACTTCGATTCTGCTTTTGAAATTGACGTAGAGGTGATAGAAAGTATTCTTTGGGTTATTAAATTTTTTAAACCTATTTTAGTTTCTGGAATTAATAATCATCGCAAATACATATGTATTCAAAGTTTCAAGAAAATAGGCTCGTAAAAGTAGGTCAAAATTCATTTACAAGATTCTATCCAAAATGTCAGTCAAAGAACCAGTTTAAAAACATGTAATGGGGGTTGAATGGAGTCGAATTGCTCGAGATAAAGATGCATGGAGTCACCTGGGAGAGGCCTATGCCCTTGGAGGCCTAGTTCCATCATAAGAAGAAGAAAAAAATGTATTTATTTATTTTTGTAATAATTGTATTTATGTATGTAATTTTTGTTTATATATTTTTGAAATTGGGAGCCAAATAAAGTCTATAAATAAATAAATGATAAAAATAGTTACTTTTAAGGAGTTAGGTGTTGGTTCAAGGTGAAACATTTTAATATAATAATAAAACTTGAGTAAGATACGAGATAACCATATCCCCATTCATTTCGAAAGAAAAGGCCTTAAATTGGATCTCTTAGAATCTACCGAAATTAAAATAGCCCTCTCTAATAATTCAAATATTTTAAATAATCAATTGGAAGTGTATAAAAATACAATTATTGATTATATATTATAATAAATTAACTAAACATTCTTTCCATTGTTCGCACATTGAATATATTAGGGTGATTGTACTCTCTCATGTACCTTTCTAGTTGTACCCTCAAAATATTAATTCTTAGAACAATTTCTCCTCTTCCCCCTACTTTCCCCTCACCACATACATTCAAAAATTTTTACTTGTAAAACTATTTTTCCAATATATAATCAGTTTTCTTGGACTCCTGATGATGGGCTCACCCCCGAAATATATCGAATTCAAAACTCAATTTTGTTTTATTTCTTTTTTGTGAAACCTACCTAGCATCTTACTCAAGTTTTATTATTATGATAAAAATAGTAATGAAAATTTTTAAACTGCATTGGAAAACCAAATCTTCAAAAGTATAGTCTCAAATAAGTACATATAATACATATTTTTATATCAAGCTAAAAGATATAAACTTTAAATTATTTCTTAAAATAGATCAATAATTTTGAAAATTAAATTATTTGTCAATCCATCAAATTATTATTCTAATGATTAATATGTTTAGTCTCCCTTCTCATGGTGAGTCAGATAAAAAACAAGGTACAGAACACCCCGGATAAATGGATTGACACCCTCTTGATTCTATATCATCGAAAGTGGGCTGGATATACGAATGGTGGAAAATTTAGTCGAAAGGTGGAAATTGAATGAAATGCATATATAGAGGGAAAAGGTTGGTGGGGGGGGGGGCATTGGGGGGTTGAAAATCAAGTTATCTAACATATACACACGTATATAGATTGAGCCACCCACACCGAGGCTGTGTGTTTCAAATTGGAACTAATAAAGCTTTAAAAAAAAACCTGCTGCACGATATATGACTGTCTATGCATCCATGCACATGCATGCATGCATGAGATCATCATTATCATCAGCATCATCGAATTCAATCAAATTAAATCATCCTCAACCAGAATAATAGTACAACACTTTTATTTTATTATACGATAGATACGTCTAATTTTAAACATTAACTATAAATACTGCACGAAGAAAAATTAATCAGTACATTCAACAGACTTCGCATGCAGGGTGTTGTCACTTGAAAAATCAAATATGAGTGAGCCCCATCCACATAAGCTCACGGGGGGAGTGTAACTTTTTTAGCCGTAGATGTTATTGAAATAATTTAAATTTCTTAATTTTAAAACTTTTATTTGTCATGAAATATTAGTGGGTTTGAAAAAAATTATTTTCCCTCTATTGAGTCATTTCCCCTTTATTGTAACAAAAAATCAAACATATACGTCGCTAAAGAAATTTCACTTAAAAAAAATGCTTTTGTTTTGAAATGTTTGAAATGTGAAGTAAAATTATTTCCAGGTATATTTTTTTTCTCAGTGAACATTTAGTGCCAAAATGTTTGTATTTTCAAATCAAAGAATTTATTAGATTTTTGTTGCTTCAGAATTTCAAGTTCAAAAATGCAGAAAATAAGAAAAAAATTCGAATATTTAACAGATGAAGAGCTCATATTTGGCACAAAAGGATATATTAATTAGCTGTAAGTACAGAAGTTTTTACTTTATAGTTCAAACACGTGGTTACAAAAAAATTCTAAAATTTTCCGAGACAGTGCTTTAAAATAAGTTATCACTTATTGGAACGAGGTTCCTTTACGGGGTTTAGCGAACTGGCAGAAATCGTCACGTAACGGAAGTGCCCACTCCAGGCTACCTGACTCAATGGAGGGAGAACGGAATAATGTGTTAGATCTAGTTGAGTGGCATGGGTGATATTATGACCAGTCAAGCTATATTAAATAAATAAATACATATAATTATTAATTTTGAAAAAAAAAATCTTCCCGTACTAAGGTTCGAACTCGGAAACGCTTGAAGACAAGCCGGAAATAAAAAAAATATTTAAATCCAAAATCTTGAATAAAAAAAAAAACTAAAAAAAAAAAATTGTCATTTTAATCATAAAGTAGTTATTGATTTATTTTGATTAGATAATGTAAAATTTTTATATAATATTAATTTCATATACCTAGCGTTATTTAAATAATTCTCAACTTTAAAAACTAAAGATAGTAATTTTATACACATTTGGATTTACAATATTTAATATATTCAAGAAAATAATGGAGTTATACAATTATTATGTATTAATAATAACCAGTATTTATGGAATGTGATCTTTTAAGGAGGATAAAAATTTTCCCCGTATTTAATAAACTCTAATATTTCTATATTAATAATCAATTCGTTATCCATTCATGCTATTGACAACGAGCATAGTTTCGATTTTGAAGGAGTTAAGATACTAGATTATGAGAAAAATTGGACCAAGAGAAAAATAAAAGAATCTCTTTATATATTGAAGGATATCGATAATTGTGTAAATTTCAAAATGGATTCTGAAAACATATCAGAATGTTATAGTCTCATTGTGTCATTGTTGTGAGAATATTGATTTGATTTAGTATATTGATTAAACATGTATTGATTTTATAAGAAAAATGTAATAGGGAGATGTGTATTTTGATATTTCACCAATAAAAAATTAAAAATAAAGAATGAATTTAACTTATAATGTGTTTCTAGAATGGATTATTTATAATGGGTTTTTTTATTGTATAATAATTGACGATGCAATGAGATAATTAGAAAAAAATAAAATTGAAAATAGTATTTAATATAATCATTAATTCAAAATAGTTTCTAGTTTAGTGATAAACGTTTTTATAAATTGTTGCTATATATATGTATGTGTGTGATTGTAATGAATTGTGTGATGTATCTATATTGAAGATTTAAGAATGAATGTTTCATATGAAATGACAAATTCCGGTTCTTGAACGAGATGTATGTATGATTTCAAATTATTGTAAAAAAATTTTGTGTTATATAATTCTCTATAAAATGAAGAAATGTAAATGAATGTTTCATTTCAATTTTTAGAACTACTGAGGATGGTCGACCAGTGGTGACCGAAACTGTATAGTTATCAATTAAATAATTCTAATAGTTATTAAAATTATTGTTTTATTATATTTGTGACAAAACCAACCCTTCAATTTAATGAAAAATTTAAATCAAGTCACTTAAGTTCTGGAAGAAATTTAATAATTAATAATCAAATACATATAAAATACTATAGTCGCGTTATAAATAAATTAAAAAATTTATTTTTCTAGCAGAAGACTCTCTTTTATAATTTTCTTTAATTTATAAAAATTCTGCTATTGTCGAAAAAAAACTTTCAATTAAATTTTGTCTTTTATTTGTGAATCCTACCGAGTAATTTATTTTTTACTTAGGGAAAATGGTGTAGGTTTTAGGTGAAACATGATATTAATTAATAAAGTAAAGGGAGTGTAGTTTCACAGTGAATGAAATAAAACTCAAAGAGGTTTATACAAACTCAATATACATGTATTTCGGATTATTAGTCCATTATCAGGAGTTTACAGATTAAAAACTAATTAATAATAAATAAATAAAGTAAAGTGAGTGTAGTTAGTTTTTAATCTGTAAACTCCTGATGATGGACTAATAATCCGAAATATATTGTGTTTGTATAAACCTCTTTGAGTTTTATTTCATTCACTGGGAAACTACACTCCCTTTACTTTATTAACTAGTAATTTATATTTTAAAATTTTTATTAATTGGTTTGTTTTTAAGAGAAGTAAGCGCAAGTCGTGTGGTGTCTATTCCAGTTTATTTTTATTAAAGAGAGAGACTTAAATAATGAGAAAACAAATAAATATTTAAATTTGTTTTAGTCAAGTCTCTTTAGTGGATCGAAATGAAATCGAGTATATTTCGCACCCACTCTGGATTGGTGTCTTAAAAGGATAAATCAAATTAAAACTAAATTTCATGGTGTTCCAATACAAGAGTGAGGCTATTTATTTATATGAAGGTCTATTTTTTCCAATCATAAATTCAGTAGTCGTTCGTCTGTTTAAGTTATGAGCCATTCATATTGAGAGCATTCATATATACAGGGAGACATCGCTGGATATAGATTCAAATGGCTCCTCTTGTTGTTTCTAATTTATAGCTTTATTGCAGAGCGACTGCAGCTGATTTACACGAGATAAATACAAGTGAAAATAAACTAAGTGAACTGAGAATAAAGAACAATACAGACAGGGACAAATACCAAATCATTATTATACTTGCAAACGTTTTTGTTTTGTTTTTTAGCTTGAAATTTATGGATTTTTTTTCAAATGTATTTGAGTGAAAGGAAAGATAGCTTTAGGAAATTTTTACAAAATAATCTATTATTGGTAAATATTTATTGATGTTTTCAAATAATATCTATCTTTATTACTTATTATAATCGGTAATTAGTAGAGATTGTGGAGTTGGTGCAAAGTGAAACATCTTTAATAAAGATAAGAGTAAATAAATATTATATGTAATATTCATTTACTATGAGTTAAGGATTCTTGGTCACTTGTTTCACATTAAAATTAAAAAATTAAAAGATGTAAATTTTTCAATATATATATTTCGGGCTATCAACCCATCTTCAGCAGAAAATAACTGGTAGATTTTTTTGTGAAAAGAATTTAGTTTTTAAGGTCTTAATTTCTTTGATATTAGTTGAAATAGTTTTATATTATTATAAGAGAGATCGTCCCCCCAGGAGTTGAACCCAGGCTAACACACTGTCCGGCCATGTTAGTTCGACCCTCAGAACAAAACACCTGACATGCATTATATTAAAATGTAGCAAAAAATGTGATTTTTTTAATTTTAAAACCCACTAATAATGACAAATAAAATTTCGTAGTCGACGTTCAGATAAGTCCATTCTACGCTGCCTTTAATTTTGAATATATAAAATAAATTTTAATTGAGAATTAAGTATGAAAAAAAAAAAATTCAAAAAAAATACATCAATTTTAGTTAAAAAAAAAGATTTCTACGAATCCTCAATTAAATTTATAAATCATGGACACGAATCATTTTATATAAAAACTTTTTAAATCATTCATTTCTATGAAACACCCCAAAATCACCCCTTAATTATAATTTCCATTATGTTTTTCTATAAACCAACACCACACTCTCTTATTTATGTTTATTTGCATTAGGCAATGATTCTCTTTAAAAATCAAATAGGCACTTAAGTGTGATAAAAATCAACTGGTATGTTCACCACACGACTTTCACATTTTCATTTATTTGAAATCATCGCGACACTACTAATTTACAACCCTTCCTTTATTTCGTTTTTTCGATTTTTTCGGGGAAAATGAATACAAGAATATAGCCATTTTAAAGTGAATTATATTAAAAAAAAAATTATCACAATTTCACTAAAAAGAGATCTTTACAGGAATACCCATCCTATGATAATTTTTATTTTTTATTTTCATCCCTTCGAAAAATCGACCCTCCTCACAATAATAATCCAATTAAAATTAAAATACTATTTTTGATTTCGGGGAAAATGAATACTATACACTGTTAAAAATTTCATCTATAATTCTAATATAAAAAATAGGAAGTCCAGTTTCAAAACTTTTTAATAATAATACTACATATCAGTATTGTAATCTTACAACATATTTTTTACTAATACGTATCTAATTAATATAAGAAAAAGTAAAGTTACAATTAATTTTTTTATTTTTGCAATCAGTTAATGTGATTTTACGAATATATAATAATATATTATTTTTTTTACTATGCGCAATTTTGTAAATTTTCTATCTATTTGTATGTAAACATATAGTAAATTTAGAAATTTTTTTAACAGTGTGTGATTTGTAAAATTCATTATTATTTAGATTATGATCTTTGACATACCGACAGACAGACTACAGCCATTATTATTGGATAAAAAATACTTGGTAGGTTTCACATTAAGAAACCACCACATGTGAAATCTACCAAGTATTTTTTATCCAATAATTTTAAAAAATGTTTCACCAAGTACCAACACCAAATTCCTTAAAAACTATTACAGTCATTATAGCGAAACTAATAGGGTCATGTTATACTTTTCCTAAAAATACTAGTATATTCATTGTACTAAAGCTCGGCGGGCAATAGAAAGCCAGATATCGTGGCAAAGGATACGGCGGGGGTGGTGTGGGTTTTGGACGTCCAGATCGTCTCCGCGCTTGCAGGACTGGGTGTTCCTCACCGAAACAAAATAGAAAAATATAGGGGCATCTCCAGTCTGGTGGATAATATTGCGGAGCGATTTGGCGTCGGGGCGGGCTCGGTCAGGGTCGAGGCCATCACACTCTCGTGGAAGGGAGTGTGGTGGCATAAAGCGGTGGAGTCCCTCATCGCCCTGGGTATATCCCAAAAAACAATAGACGATTTGACATATAGGGCGATGAGAGGATCTCTTCTTAATTTTTACACTTTCGGCAGAAGAACATGGAGAGCGGGTGGAGTATGATTATTTTTTGTGAATAAAAAAAGAAAAAAAAAATGTGAATTGTGAGCCAGGATTAATCCTGGTTCTCTCAGCCACCCGCTCTGAATCTGAATTAATTTGTTCTGAAGCCGAAAGTGTGAAAGATTTGTGGGTAAATTTGTGTAATCATCTTTTGTCTTGTAAGAGGCGGCCCGCTCCTCGGAGGCCCAATAAATAAAATAGAAAAGATAAAATAACCGAATTGAAGCGATGGTGGGATTATTCTCCGTATCGATTGCAAAACAATATAGACAGAAAACGCCAAGATGCTATTTTTTCTTTTGTCAATGCCATTTGATGGTAAAAGCCAAGAGAATATTATGTGCTGTGTCGCGGAGAGTGTTAATTTTGAGGTCAGCTTGAAGCCCATTTGGTGGTCAAAGGGACAGGCGGGAAGTCATTTGTCGTTTGACACCGAAGCTGGCGCACAGACAGACAGACATACAGCCAGATTCTCTCTTCAGGTTTGGAAAGGGTGTGGAGAAGATGAGCTGCGTTTAAAAGAGGAGGATGGAACGACCAAGAAAAGGCGATGAGACATGACAACACACTTAAGGAGACCTGCAGAAGGCGCTAAAAACAACACCAGCCGACCCCGAAACGACACAGACACCGAAAATTTGTCAACTAATTTTCGGAGAATTTTCAAATAAATCTTACATTTCAAAAAGAAGAAATAATGTTAGAAAAAAGTTGAGTTAAAGCGGAAGACGTTTTTATAGACTTCTGCTTCATTTTCACGCAATTCCACTCCAAATGTGAGAATGAATGGACAAATTCCAATAATGTTGTAATAAAATAAATTTTAATAGATGTTTTTCGATCATTATAAAGAGAAGTTGAAAAATATAATATTTTTACTTTCACATTTATATAATTAAAGTTTTGAGCATCTTTTTCTTTGAAAATAAGTTTTTTCAAAAGTGAGCTGACTGCCCGGATAGCGTGTTAGTTTTCACTTTATGAAAAAATTATTTTTCATTTTCAGCTAAATTTTTTAATTTCCGTTCTAGAAGAATGGATTGAAAAATTTCTGTGCTTATATCATATATTGCGATTCAGAGAGAGGTTTTTGTCTCGAGGGCGTGAGCTGACTGCCCGGATAGCGTGTTAGTTCTCAGGTTCGACTCCTGGGGGGATGAATCCCCTCTGATATCGCAATTTAATAATATTTCTACTAAAATCTTAGAATTTGTCCGAAAAAGATTGATTGAATTCTGTCTCTTTCACATTTATATTCATAGAATATAATGTGGAAGTATTGCGATGCCCTGTCTGGGCCCTGACTCTTTGAGAGCTTGTATCTTAGAGATGAAAAAAGTTAATTTCATTTTCTAACTTCTAGATGGAAGGAATCGATGGCCTTAATAGTTGCAAACCGGATTTAGGACATAAAACCAGAAATTGGGGTCCCCAGGGGCCAAAAATCTATTGGTCAGTGCGTACGTATGTACCCCCCTGCGTTTCGCAACCATAAGTCTCAGAGCTAAGAAATTCGAAACTTAAGCTTGATATAGGCTAGGAGGAGTACAGCAAGCTTTTGGTTGAGATCGGAAAACCGGAAGTGGACATTTACATGAAAGTTTTTCGTTTTTTTTTTTTGATTTTCTCAAAAACGGCTCTAACGATTTTTTTAAAAATATATATACAAAAATATACGAGTATATTTAATCAAAACACGATATAACTACATTTTTCGATCGTTCTCAAGTATATATGAGCACCTAATGCCATTTTAATTTGTTAACTGGACCGAAGAATAAGTTGTTTCTTTATACTTATGCTATGATTTTGAGCTTGACTTAATCTGGTCCCGGAAAGGGATGCCTGACAAAGGACCTTACTCCAGCTCGATTGCTTCCCATTTTAACCTCGGTCATAACCGAGAAATTTTCTAGTCAGGAGGGGATCATAACATAGTAGTTATATTGTATTTTTTATTGTTATTAATAAGTAATTAATTAATTAAATGTGATATAAATGAAAATACAATCTCTAATACAGATAAAAGGGCCAGTTCTAAGTCAGTTTGTAGAGTCTTTGTTAATTTGACAAACGGTCAAACCTTAGTATTCACCATGTGCCCGGCCGGATGGCCAATCAGATGAAAGTGCGTGTTATCTGATTGGCCATCTAGCCGGGTACATGGTGAATACTAAGAATGTGAAACAAGTGACCAAGAATCCTTAACTCATAGTAAATCAATATTAAATATAATATTTATTTACTCTTATCTTTGTGAATACTAAGGTCTGATCGTTTGTCAACTTAACAAAGACTTTATAAATCGACATACAACTGGCACTAAGTGTTCTAAAAATAAGCTGACGTGTTCTGATGTGACCATCCACTTGACTTTACCATACAACCTGGCACTTATAATTATTTATAATCATGTAGGGGGGGTTAGTTTTTGCATTTTTAGTCTTCTGGGGCCCCACTAATTATGTATACAAAATTTGGTTGAGTTTGGTAAATGGCCAAGATTTTCATTTATTGACCCCCTCCCCCCATTTTCGGCGGTTTTTTTTTTGTATTTTTAGACTTCTGGGGGTCCACTGATTATATATACAAACTTTGGTTGAGTTTGCTCAAAAGGCCTAGATTTTCATTTTTTGACCCCCCCTCGATCCCCCTTAATTTTGGGTCGATATGCACCAAAATCTAATCAGCTCTTAATCTCAATGGACCAAAACTACGTGTGAAATTTGGTTTCGATATTCACACTAATTTTTGAGCTAGCTCGTCCACAAAATTTGGTAACGCACAGACTAACTAACAGACGTTTTGACAAAACAATTATTATCTCGAAAAATATAATATTTTCGATGTTTACTTATTAGAGCTTTTTTGTAGAGCAAAATGCCATGGTTTTGCTCAATTTTTTAAATCAAAATAGTTTCAGCCGTTTTTGAGATAAAAAAAAAGAAGGAAAAAACCACTTTTTTCATGCACGATTACAATACTTGACCATACCCTGTATGGTAAAGAAAAATAATCTTCAAGTTCCTAATGAATGAACATCATCCATTAAAATCGAAAGAGATAAGAATGGCGGATTTCCACCCATGCTCACAGTCAAATAATTAAAGAAAGTGTTCAAGGAGGTAATTAATTAATTCGGCAGGTTCCAGGTGAGGGAGGCACTCTCCTATTTGTCCTCAAGCTCTTTCACATCTATCTTTTCGTTGATCGAGAAAGAGCAAGGAATGGAAGGGCGATTTTGTTCTTCTCTCTCTTTCTACCCTTAGAAGAAGACGCAAGCGCCCTTTTGGCCTGGCTAGAGCTGACCAGCCCCTTCGGAAAACACATCTTGGTCGCCTATGGCAACCATATCGACGCAACGCAGCCTCACAAAAATGTCTCACAATATTTCCCTTCAAATACGAGGGACATTTCAGTTGACAAATTGTATTTATACAAACATAATATATAAGTAATAAGTAAATTCACTATCTTATTTAAGAGAACATACCTAAATCAATTTTAACAAATAAACTGATGTGGCCATCCACATGACTTTACCATAAACGTGCCCCCTAAATATTTAATAAAACAATTTATAATCATTGACAAAAGAACCCGCCACCCATCAGAATTTCGGACTCATTAGGAATTTATGATATCTATATATATATTATATTAAAGAGGCGACTGTGGGTCAGTGGGTAGAGTGTTGGCCCGCTGACTCGAAGATCGCTGGTTCGAGACCGAGTCTCGGCAGATAGATATTTGCAGTCGCCTCCTCTTGGAAAGTAATGGCAACCTATCAATTGCCTATCAACCTCTCCAAATTAGCCGTTCGGAACCGGCGTTAAAAAGTAGGTCCCGTATATCTGTGTAAAACATCTAAACACACTCAGCACAGGTATATGTGGAGAGGAGCCGACACCCGTTTCGGGTATGGCACTCGAAGAAGAAGAATATATATTATATATATAATGGAAAAGTAGGTATATATGTTTGTATGATCCAAACCATCTGATTGGGGAGTGCATAGCCAATGGCAAAGCGTTAAATTATTAGAACGAATCTGATTGGTCAGATAGTGATAGTAGCCAATGCGTTAAATAAATATTAAAAAAAAAAAACTTTTGACCGTCTCGATCACGCCTGGAGCAGGTAGTCCTTGTAATTGAGAATCTTCTTATGTAAAATCAGCTTTATTCGATTTTTGTTTGGAAATTTTATTTTAAATTATTTTTGATCAGCCTCCCCCCTTACCCCTCTTTTCGCAATTTCACGTAGTAAATTTAGTACAAATTAATCAAAGGGTCTAGGAGTTATATTGAAAGTTCTATTTTTTTGAAACCCACCCACAATTTTGTGGGCCCCCCCCGGAAATAATGACTCTTTATTATTATAGTTCCATTTTATAGTAAATTCCAAATTCCATTTGCATTTAACCTAATTTCACAAGGAGGTTAAATTTTCGCAATTTTCAAAAACGATACCTCTAATAAACCATTTATTAAATTAAAACATGCGGCTCGGGTTAGGCTAGGTGGTAGCGTGTCAGCCTGCTAACCAAGTAGACCCGGGTTCGAATCTGACTCGAGGCATCCGGCTAAAGTCTGACTTCTGGGTAGAGACACATTTTAAAAATATATAAATAGTATGGTCAATTGGCTTATGACTAGAAAGGCCGATAAGCCAAAAAAAAAAAAAAAAAAAAATTAAAACATTTGATAGAAATATCTGTAAGGGTCATAAAGAGAAACAAATAAACATGGGTACACACATATATATTATTTATTCGTTTGAGACTATAGCTTGGCCTTCATCATCAGTCTTTTTTTAAATTATACATATTATTTTTCATGAGGTCACTATCGCGTGGATATTGAAAATTTTTGTTCTTACTGAGCCGAGAAGCCATTTCTAACTGGCCCCGTGAAAAATAATATTTATAATAAAAAAAAGACTGATGATGAAGGCCAAGTCTTCGAAACTATAGTCTCAAACAAATAAATAATAACCTCTTTGTTTCTCTTTATGATTCAACAACTCTGAGCAAAATAAATACTTTTCAAATTCTCTTTTTGAGATTAGCACTAATTTTCGTTCAATTTTTGAATATCAAAATAATTCGCTGTTAGTTCTGAGGCGAGTAAAAACCGTCCGCTGAGGCTTCACATTATAGTATATTATTTAAAGTGTGTTTAAAAATATGTATATAGGAATAAATAGGAATAAAAAAAAAAAGTTAAATTGAAACATTTGTTTTTCCCTTTCCCTTCAATCAGTTCTCTTGAATTTTCATTTCCAGCTATTTTAGTATTTATAACGCAATAGGATTATAAATTTAAAATATTTGTCTCATTAAAAACAAAAATTAAAATTAAATATGATAATTCATTTGGAAATAATTCTAAATACGAGTGAATTAAAAAATCATTTTCCATACATAATAATAATATAACTACCTACTCGAAAATCATTTTCTAAAAAAAAAAATAAAAATAAATAAAATGTATTAATTTTATAGAAGATAAAATATAATAAAAATGAAAATTGAAAATTATTTATTTAATCATTTTGAATAGAATGGAAACCAATTGATTAGATATTAAATGTGAAATGATAATTACAATTTTGGATTTGTCTTTTAAATTGATTCATATTAATACATTTTTATTAGATTTTTCTTCAAAGAAACAAATTCGTTTTAATAGAAAAGTTTTTTTTTGCCGAGAGTAGCAGAGTTGTTGATTCACTAAAAAAAGACTGATGATGAAGACCATGTCTCAAGCAAATAATAATAAATATATATAGATATATAATTTCGATATATATGTGTATATGTTTATTTGCATCAAGCAGAGGACAACCTCTTTGTTTCTCTTTGTGTATTTCGTTTTATATGCGAATTCTTGATAAATCCCTGCTGAAAAAATGAAACCCTATTAAAAAGCCCTACCATACAACACTACATTATTATCTAGATCTCCCAAAATACATAAATAATAATATTGATACTAAATTCGATAATAAATGTAATTTTTTACCATAGTATTTCTGTTATTAATTTTAATTAAGAAAAAAGAAATAAGTACAATTAAACAAAAATTTTCGAATTTTAAATTACAATTGTTTCGCGACAATACTAGCAAAAAGTTAATGCTAGAGTATATAGAACAGACAATAAGGGTTCATAATTCATAAGCCCAAAACTTTTTGCTGTTTATGTACCACTACTAGCCAATTCCATGTTCGTTTGACAAATCTGGCAACGCTGTCCGAGCTTGTATATATTTTATCATAAAAATGTCAGATAAAGTAAATTTTAAAGGACGATTTTTAAAACAAAAAGTTATTACTATGCTGTTGCGACAATGACTGAAGCGAAAAAACGTCAAAAAATTACTAAAGTAAAACCACTTTTTAGGTTAAATAAATGCGTTGTTGCCAGCTTGTTTTTAGATTAAATTTTTCATTATACATTTTTCATTATTATCTCAGAAACTGTGTTGTAACTATGAATTAAAATTTTCTTAAAAAATGTATTAGTTATTGTTTCATGTTGGTTTAGTTTTTTATAACAATCGTAAGAAGTTTCTTAATTATAATTAAATATGTATGTAAACTTTCCGATATTCCCTATAGTCCAATGTATAAGAGTCTGAAAAACTCTATCTTTGGAATTTAATATCTCCAGAACTATATTGTTCAAAAATTTCGTTTTGCCAGCAATCGATGCAGAAGTATTTAAATAATAATCTCTAAATTTCAAAAAAATTCTAAGAAAACCCATATGGTGAAACAACGACCTTAAATAATTTGGTTTAAATGACATCTTGAAGTGTAATTTTCTTTCAGTAGCTATAAATTTATTGTTTATCCACTTCCGATCATGGATTAATGGAAGGGCGAGAGTGATTGAATTAATAGACGCCCATCTCGTTATGCATACGGTCTGCGATAGGGAATCGGCCCTTGAATATAGGGATAGGATAGGATAGGGATAAGGCTATCTAGCCAAGGGTTGTAATCCATCTATGCGGCCTTCTAATTGACTGACGTGGCTCGGCCAAGAGGGCGTTAGACGCGGGCCATCCATGCATAATGCATCGCATCTCCCTACCGACCCACATTAATTGATTATTATTATAATGTCTTAAGTATCCACTCCTCTGGCAATATCATCAACCTAAATTATTCTCACAACATACAAATAAGTAGTGACATTACTACATACGTAGATATATTTATATATATATGTATATATATATATATATATATATATATATAATTTTAAATAAATTGACACGTTCTGATGTGGCCACTTGATTTTACCATACAATTCTGGTTTAGTTTGGTATAAGGGCCTAAATTTTCATTTTTGCCCCCCCCCCCCTTGGGCGGTTAGTTTTTGTATTTTTAGACTTCTAGGAGCCCACTGATTATGTATACAAAATTTGGTAGAGCTTGCTCAAATGGCCTAGATTCAAGGGCGGATCCAGGAATTTTTTATGGGGGGGGGGGGGAATTTGCCCGATGTATTTAAGATCTACTTTTTATCTCGAAAGTGTGTCCAAGGGGGGGGGGTCAGAGACGCCCCCCCACACACACATAGAACTTTATTTTCAATTTTAAAATTAAAAAAAAAAAAATGTTTTTTTTGCCAGGCACGGGCCTCTAGGGGGGGGGGGTGGTCGCCCCCTCCGCCCCCCCTAATTTTAGCCTCAGAAAAAAAAATATTTGCGTTATGATAGGTTCATTTTATAGTATATTTCATTTTTATTGTTTTTTTAGCTTGAAAATCTTATAATTTTAATTTTTAACCCCCCCTCCCCTTAATTTTGGATCGATATGCACCAAAATCTTATCAGCTCTTAATCTCAGTGCACCAAAACTATGTGTGAAATTTGGTTTTAAAATTCCGACTAGTTTTTGAGTTAGCACGTCCTCAAAAATTTGGTAACGCACAGACTAACAGAATAAATAACACATTAACAAAACATTTATTATCTGGAAAAATATAATTTTTTCGATATTCACTTATTAGGGCTTTTTTGTAAACCGAAATGCCATGGTTTCGCCCAATTTTTTTAATCAAAATATTTTTAGGCGTTTTAGAGATATTTCGAAAAAAAGAAGCAAAAAAGATTCCACTTTGCAAAGCTGCATTTGAGAGAAATCTGAAATGCTTGATGAAAAAAAAAATCAGCTTGGAACAAAAAAGAAGTCATTTATAGTTCAATAATTTGTAAACTAAACAAATAGTCAAATAAAATTACAAATTAATTGGCCAAGATTTTCGAAAAATTTTAAATACCCCAGCTAGAATAAAAATCCTAAATCTTGACCGAAAATGTACCTGTGAATTAAAAATAAATAATAGTAATTTAGTAAATTATAATTTTAAAAGTTTTTTACATGGACAATTAAATAATGTACTAATTATAAATATATGTTCTTTCAAAATCCTCTTCTGACAGACTTGGCATCTCTCCCTATACGCCCTTTCTATCTAGCATCAAATGACTTAATTTGAATGCTGTTTGTGGAGTTGATACAGTTCTCTCTACTAGTATTTTACAATCTTAGATGTTAAGATATCCTCTTACTATCCATATATATTCAGACTCTATGTATCTCCAAGTCATTTGGCGTAATTATATAATTAGAATATTATAAATGGAATACGCGATTTGGAAACACCCAACACTTCTTTGCGGTCAAATTTAAAATAAATCGAATGAATATATATATTTATTTGTCAGAGGATAGAGGGAGAGATGAAATCCAATCGACTTGATTGGGGAATAATGGAATTGAAATAATTATCGGAAAAGAGGTTTTTTATCTAATTACATTTTTCCTCTTATTAAAAACAAGGACTAAAGATAAATAAGGACACTCGATGGTGGAGAAGCAATCTCCGGAATCGAAGCTAAAATACATGGTATACATTAATTAATGTAAAATAATTGGTTTAATAATAAATATTTATTTGTCTTTTTGCTATGATGAAGAAGGGACAATCGATTTCAAAAGTGTATAAAGTCCAAAATATCAATTTTCTGTTGTTTTTTTTTTGGTTCATCCAAGATTTTATTTTATTTTTATTTTACTTTTTTCGATATACGGGAGTTATCCCAGTTACAATTTACACTTTTATACAAAGATATACATTTATAATTTATTTTTATTATAAAAATAAAAGTACTGAAAGGACTCAATTATTAAAATTCTTCCAAACAATGTGGCTCGCTTTGAAACAGTTTTATAAATTTGCGGCTCCCAAAGTTAAGGTTAGTGGCCACCCCTGGTATATAGAGTCACAAGTTGAGATCAGATGTAGGATATCAGTTTTTGACAGTAGGAATTTTCTATAAATAGAAAATTGTTCTTATTTTGGTTGTTAATTTAAGTCTAACAGAAAAAGAAACGTTTCAGCGAACATGCTTCGCCATCCTCAGTCTATTTATGTGTTATCAGTAAATGGATTAAACTGTTGGTATAGGGTAGGTCATTTATGGATTCGAAGCATGTTCACTGAAACGTTTCTTTTTCTGTTACAATTAAATCAACAACCAAGATAAGAACAATTTTTGATTTATAGAAAATTCCTTCTGTAAAAAACCGATATCCTACATCTGATCTCAACTTGTGACTCTATATACCTCACATCGTTTGGAAAAGTTTTATTTATTTTTAATTTTATTCAAAACTGAAAAGCTCTCGAAAAATAAATGTGATTTTAAATTTTGAATTTGGAACTAGATTTCAATATTTTCGGAAAAATAATCACCATTTTGGTTTATTTTCGACTCGATTTTCATTAGATATACATTTTTTACCTGTAAACTTTCTGTTTGAATGTATAGAAATACTACAATTTAGATACTTTATATTGAAGATTTGTATTTTTAAAGATATTAAATATTTATTCATAATGTCTGTTAGTGATTGTGTGGTTGGGTAGTCTATAATTTTAACCCATAAAAATTTTTTCCTATATAATGTTGATTTTTAATTAATTAGGAAAAGTTAAGTGAAAATCACTTGACGCACACACACGCTAGTTTTTTAAAACAATCTCCAATCAATTGGGCATGTCTTGAATATGTTTTTATTTAAATCTGGAATTATTTTCCTTTCTGATATCTAATCAAGTAACGGGATTCTATTCTTTTGCTCTTTCTTTTGCATTGAAATATATTTATTTCATTTCGAGTCGAGCGCCCAGCTGGTCAAGTGCTTAATATTTGTGTTTTATGGGTGTTGCGTTTTGTGCATTTTTATTGACAACTACTTTTTTGAGAATTGTTCAAACCTTCATTAGAGACAAGGTAAACATTTAAATACAATTTTTAAATCTTTTGGATAATTTAAGGATTCCAAAAATAAAAAACACCTCATATCTACATAGGTAATATATTCTTTGTCATGGTGAATATCATGGGGGGTCGCGAATCCTTAGTAAACAAAGAAAAAAAACGTTTAAAAATATATTTGAGACATTCCACGCCAAATCGGACGGTTTGAAAAATTTTAGTTGTTGATTTCCTTCATTTTTAACCGACTTCAAAAAAGGAGGAGGTTCTCTATTCGACTGATTTTTTTTTTTTTTTTTTTTTTTTTTTTGTGTCTATATTACTTCATATCTCAGCCAATTGTGAACCGATTTTGAAAAAAAAATTGCATTGGGTTCAGTCTAGCTTCCGATTGGTCCCATTTTTTTTTATTGGTATTAGACCTTTTTTTAGGTTTGTTCAGGCCTAACTTCTTTGTTTATGAACCGATTTCGATGATTCTTTTTTTATTGGAAAGGGGGTATTTTAGGGGTGGTGCCATATTAATTTGGACAAGTTCTGATGATATGATCACTATTAATAACATCAATAAAAAAATAAAAATAAAAATAATTTTTAAGAAAAAAATAAAACCGACTTTAAAAAATTAAATGCAACAAATAAAATACACTAAAAGGTATAAAATAATTATTATCTTATTTAGTTACAACTAAACGACGAAATATTAACATGAAATTACTTTTTGAAGTCAGTACCAAACAAACTATACCTATAAGCGAGCATACCCTCCAAAGGTACTAAGTAAGATCCATCGAGTGCGATTCATAAAAGATATATTTTTTGCACCGACTTCAAAAAGTAATTTCATGTTAATATTTCGTCGTTTAGTTGTAACTAAATAAGATAATAATTATTTTATACCTTTTAGTGTATTTTATTTGTTGCAT